>JAPYYW010000800.1:0-40559 GCA_030522545.1 Cremastinae sp. A BG-2022a
TACAACATATGTGAAAACCGAATCGAAATATCAATTTTTCTGGCTGAAATGTTGAAAAATTCAAGTGTAACGCTTCAATTGGACGTCGCTGTATATGTGAACGATATGTATTTGCGCTTCAATATCGCCGAACCGCAAACGACGATAGCATTGAAATTTGTAGGCTGACAATCGCTCGGTTACGTGGCCGGAGACTAAATAATCGTTACCGGATACGAAAAAAAAAATTACATATCACTGTTACACAATATCAAAGTCTTCCTGTCTTCCGTTGATCTGTTTCTCGTTGAAGATCTTGTAAATAAAAAAACTTTTTTTTATATTGAAATAAAGAAAATTTGAAAGGAAAAAAATAATTTTCTTGTCAAAATTTTCGCGCAATATCAAACATAAGCGAGTAAAAAGTGCTCTCAGGGGTATCGTACGTTATCATCATTATTTTTTATTTCAATGTTGATCTGTTTCTCGTTAAACATCTTGTAAATAAAAAAAAAACTTTTTTTATATTAAAATATAGAAAATTTGAAAGGAAAAAAATAATGTTCTTGTCGAAATTTTCGCGCAATATCAAACATAAGCGAGTAAAAAGTGCTCTCAGGGGTACCATACGTTATCATAATTATTTTTTATTTCAATGTTAAAGATATTGTAAATAAAAAAACTTTTTTTTTATATTAAAATAAAGAAAATTTGAAAGGAAAAAAATAATGTTCTTGTCGAAATTTTCGCGCAATATCAAATATAAGCGAGTAAAAAGTGCTCTCAGCGGTATCGTATGCTATCGCATAATTATTTTTTGATTCAATGTTAAAAGGGGCCTTGCTCAACCATCCAAGAGAAATTGAATTTTCGAAGTATCAGGAAATTCGTCCTCGCTTCGAGGGTATTTTAACCGCAGAGAGCGACCTACAAGCGTCGAACTTCAAAAAACCGCAGTGCAGAAATGCCGTAAAACCAGCCCGCAGAGCGTATGCGGGTGGGCAGCGAGAACGTTTTTCTCTCGCTATCCGTAATTGCATCTCTTCGTCCCACGTCGAAACGACGGAGAACGAAGCCGATCGAACGCAATCTCGGATTCTCTTTGACCTTTCAGCGGATTTTGACAAATGGCATTTTTTTGCAGATACTCAACGAAAATATGAGAAAATCAAAATCAAAATTTCGCTCAACGAAAATATGAGAAAATCAAAATCAAAATTTCGCTCAACGAAAATATGAGGAAATCAAAATCAAAATTTCGCTCAACGAAAATATAAGATAAATCAAAATCATACAAAAAAATTATAGGTGATTTGAAAAATAATATACAAACATACAATTGGAATTATTAATTTAAAGCCAAATTTTGAGATTTTTTGTGTCCTTCGCTCTATTTTATTTGTCAAAAAAATTAATGTTCCCTCTCTATTAACGCGTAAAAGTAAAAAGACAATATTGTGAATATGTTGGCTCGTGTATATTCATTTAACAAGTAACGTCGTCAATAAAAATTCACCACAGCTGCACAAGTCGAATAAGTGTATTATTCGTATGCACGACCTTGACTCGAAATGTTCGTATTTGAAAAAAAAGTACACACGGTGGCCCACTACGTACGAATATAAATTACGCTTGTTCCGATTGATAATGGAATCGTTGGTAAAATCACAAGAATTATTATGAAAAACTTACGAACGGTTGCGAAAAGTTGGAGCTCAGTAACACACGTGTTTACTCAGCAAAGCAACTGTGCGCTTTGCGTCCGTCAACCGGCCGAGCGCGACATAAAACGCTCTCTCTCTCCCTCTGCCTCTTTTTTCGCCTAACGCTTTTCTAGCTTCTTCACAGTTACCACTTGCCGCGACACGTGATAAGCGAGGCTGCTTGCGCAGTCGCATGATCCAATCAATAACAGCTCTGAGTACTCTGCAAAAACAGGTGCATCGATGCTTCTGAGAATATATAATGTCCCGTGAACGCCGTGAACTGTAAATTATTCCTTTTATTTACAAGCTAAAAGCGATCTTCCATTCTCCCAAACACTTTTTTTTATCCTCTTAAAATCGTTCGTTACAATACTTTTCACAAGAAGAAATACAAATTCGTGTTCAAATTGATACAATAGTCATGTATTTGATGCCCTGTGTGAAAGTTTAAGGTGATGCCGTAGATATACCACGTGACACGTGAGTGCGAGAGAGATAGCAGCGAAACGCGATTCGCTCAAACATGCAAATTATTGATATTTCGTCAAAATCCAAAGATCAGCCCATTTTTGTCATTAGACTGCGTGGGCTGGACAAATATTATTCTTATTGACAGTGAATTGAAGAAGTTTGAGCCAATCGCGTTTTCCAAGTGACTGCGGGATCTGCGGCATCTTGAATAAAGATCGAAACAAAAATGACAAGTACAATTGTCACGTATAAACAAAAGAAACGTAAAATCGTAAATTTATACTGAAACATAAAAAAAGATTGTGTAATCGGCTGCATCACGGATCTTTGACCAATAAATGAGAATGAATGAATCCCTACAGTGAATACACGTTCAGGTGTTTTCAAACATGAGATGAGGTAACAGTTAATGCCGCGGCAAACGACGGAGGCGCCACTGTCCAGCGTCGAAAGAACCTTCAAACCGCTAACCGCGTCGACGATGCACGTGTGTTATTTCCATTGAATTTGGAGTACTGATAAAATAAATAAATATATTTAGACACCGGTGAATTGTTGGTCTTGCGAATTTCATATAGAAATAATATCTCTTCGACATGGCTGACGACGAATTTGAAGCAGACGAGTAAGTTCGTTGCATATAACCTCAAAATAAAACCGAACATTCTGTTTACAAACGTCGTACAGAGTTGCAGACGAGTTCGACGACGCCGATGACGACGATAACATCGAGCTCGACGGTCACGAGGAAGACGTCGAGAATATTGAACTTTTAGCACCAGGTGAAGTTTCCGGGGGAGTCCAAAAGTCAAAACGCATCACTACCAGATACATGACAAAGTATGCATGATAAAAAGTATTTTGACCCATATTTATTATATTTATGATAACTCGTAGCTTTTTTTCTACTTTAGATACGAGAGAGCAAGAGTTTTAGGGACCAGAGCTCTTCAAATAGCAATGTGCGCACCTGTGATGGTTGAACTTGAAGGAGAAACTGATCCACTGCAGATAGCCATGAAAGAGCTGAAACAGCGCAAGATCCCCATCATCATACGTCGCTACTTGCCAGACAATAGCTACGAAGATTGGGGAATAGACGAATTGATAATTATTGATCATTAGTTCTACTTTGTATCTTAATTTTATTTATACTCAGAGAGACGTGAATTAAAGAAAAATGTTTATTTTGCAAGCGAGAGAATAATATAAAAATGCTTCGTCTATTTGATGGGGACATTCTTGAGAGAGTCAGCAGTCAAATTGCCGCCGGATCCCGTTACGAGAATATTTCCGCTCCAGCAGGCAATGCCGTTCGCGTTGACGAGAAAATCTACGGCCAATTTCTCCCAAACTTTTTTCTTTGGATTGAGAACTGGATCGGGAGTACCAGATTCATATCCTTGAACGACGACGCGATCTCCGGGTTTGCTGTCGGACGGGGGTCTCAGTGGTTCGACTCGCCTGTCGGGTTCATCCCTGAAAACGTACGTTCAGGAAATTCAGAGTGTTAATATTTTATTGGAATCGAAACGAACGAAATTGATCTGGCGATGGCCAACCTGGGAAAACTTACACAGAGGCGCAGAGGACCATTCCGTGCGAGGCTACACCTCGCAAGTTAGCAGGTTTCAAGTTCGCAAGAACAACGACCATTCGATCTTTCATATCATCGATGGGCACAAAATTCACGAGGCCCGAGACGATCGTGCGTGGACCGCCTTCCTCGCCTAAATCAATTTTTTCGACATACAAACTGTCCGCGTCCGGATGTTTCGAAACCTCGACGATTTTTCCTACACGAATATCGAGTCTCGACGGCTCGACCTCCGCGTTCGCGGGTGCCTGTTGCTTATCTGGTTGAGCAGAAAATTAGTAAGGAGTAAGTATAAATATTCAACGATAGATTCTCGGTCAACGTACTTTTCGATGGAGGAGGATAAGCTTTCGTTGTCAGAGTTTTCAATTTACTATCCGCCGCAAATTCTTTACGTATCGGATCCAACAGTTTATTTATGTAAACTTCAGCGGCCGCTTTTAAATCGCCAGGATGAATGTCTTCCTTTGAAAACGATGTCTCGAGCTGTTCGTAATTTTCATAAGATACATCGCCGCCTAAAAAAAATGAATAAATTGTAGAGTAATGAATAATCTCCTGGAAATATAAATACTTTTCGTACTAACCGAATTCTGCGCTTCTGGGCACAGTGAACGTTTCTCCCTTCTTCATCAGCGGAAATAGGACGTGTTTCGAAAAAGCGAGTATCCCGTTATCCACAATATTACCAGGCTCGCAAAAAGCCTTTTTGAGCTTTTTCTTGACCGCGGCCGCATCGTCGAGAATATCTATTTTCGAGTCCTCCTCAGACGATGACATTTTCGCACCCGCCAATCCCGGTACTTCGAGGAAATTCAATGTTAAAACTTGTAGAAAGTATTGCAAAATTTTCTTTACTTACTCATAGGATTCATCAAATGTATGCGCTTCTCGTAACCAAGGGCAGGCAGGTACTTTTCGGCAAAGGTGAAAATCTTTCGTTGGTCAACACCACCGAACTGAGCATCCACGCCCAAGTACTGCTCATCCAGAGCTTGCAGACCCGGATAAAGAAGGCCAGAGAGCAAGGGACTGGCTACTTGTTTCACAACTTCAGCACCAGCTTTTTTTGCATCATGCTCTGTTACGTTGGAACTCAGACGATACATATCCAATGTATACTCCCTGTACAAAAAAAAATAATAAGAACAAAGAAAATATTTCCAAGTCCCTAAATGCCTTTTTCAAAACTATTATGAATCACTTTGTAATCATTTCGAGTAATTGTCGATTATTTACTAATAATGAGTAAAAAAAATTAATAATGAGTAATGGAAAAAAGTAATTACTTGAATAAATGAGTAATGAAAAAAAAGTAATTACTTTGACAACTGATAATCTGTCCCCTTGACGAATTTGAGCTTGTCCAAGGGAACACCAATTGATTTTAACATAGACTTGATAACAGCTTCGTAGTATTGGACTCTCAGAGAGAGCAAGTCCCATGGAGCTTTCATGTTATCCAGATAGGCATGAAGATCAGCAAAGAGAATAGTCACACTGGCACCTGCTTGCAGAAAATCAGCTATTTTGCTCACAGGGGTAAAATAGCCAATATGAGGTTTCCCTGTAGTGGCTGTTCCCCAGTAGACTTTCAAGTCTCGTTCTTTGAGTATGGTCTTGAGTTTTTCATCTCCTAGCCACTCAGCCAAATTCCTTGTGATCAGCTGATACTTCTCTTCTGCTGTCAGATTAATCATGATGTCCTGTGATATGATGAATGTAAGAGGAACACAAACAACAAATAAAACTCATTGAATTTTTTATCCCTTCAAAAAACAATTATCATGCCCTTTAGCTATTATTAAATTTAAAATAATATTCATTTTCTCCCATATGTGAAAGTTCTCCAAAAATATAATTACTTTCATATCAGTATGGGTAACGTTTATTAGAGCAATTGAAAGTCAGCATATTTTTCAATTTTTTTAATTTAATTACAATATTAGTACAGGTGCATACTTGATGACTAATCTTTACAAGACAGTTGAAACTGTCACATTACGAATAGCAAAAAAAAAATTTTCTTTGCTTTACTTCTCGATGGCATGCACGAAAATATTAACACACGAAGAATAAAGGAAAATTCCAACAAATTTTTTCCCTTTAATGATATAATCAATACCGGTAAATTATCAGATTTTGTAGGTTATGTGTCTTTCATAAAATCTGTCATCCACGTGTGTGTCACAATTGACGTTTAAAAAAAAATGCAATACGAAAAATTTATTGTTGGTATTTATCACGGTAAAATAAAACTCTGAATAAATAGAGAATCCTTAAAAAATGAAACTCCTTACCGTATTGTTCTCCAGCTGTTTGGAGGATGTTGCAAAGAGAAAAGGCTCTTGCAGAAGACGAAGAGAGGGCGAAACTGCCTTAGGTAATCACTGAAAAAAAAGAACCATCGAATTGGCCACGTTCCCGATTACATTTGTAAATGATAAAGCGAGCATTTACTGTGTAATTAAATTGAATAATAATTCGAAAATAAAAAAGCGTAAATTGTTCACGATGACAAGTCTATCGATTATCGATAAAAACGAAACTTTTTCTGCGCAAAGCGCCGAAAAGTTATCAACTAACGCTCCCTGTGAAATATTGTTTAGCGATCCTTGCAGTGACAAATTCCACTTATCGCCCACAAAGCCTTTTTCCTATCCTTATTACATTGGTTTCGGGTCTTTGCGAACGTTTTGGACGATAAGTGGAACGCGCCATAGATGATTTAACCGAATCTATAACTTTCCAGTGAACGATCAACGACTGCGTTTGCGTGACTAATTATTTACTCTCAAAATACATTGTTTGTCATATTTGAAAATTCCATTTTTTCAATAATAGAACTCCCTGAAGATCATTATTTTATTAAATCTGGTGTAGGCCGGTCACATGAGTTCATCACGAGCGTACTAAAAAAGTGTACGTCGAGCCCTTCCGAGTCGTAAAAACTATTGTAAAGGTTCGAACACAATACGGTACTCGCGGCCAGAGTCTTTTTTCGTCAAAAAGAAAGAGTCGTGCGTGTCGAAAGTAAGGACAAACGGGAGTGGGAGTGAGAGAGGTGAGAAAACGGGGGGAGAGAGAAAAAGAGAAAGTCATATATAGGCATAATTGTCGAACATCTGTCACCAAGCGCCGTGGAGGGCTACGTTCGTTTCAATCTCTCCGAAATCGCAACACCGTGTCATGGCGATGGAACCTATTCGCACGATTTGCTGAGAAAAACTATATTATATTATTCCCTCTAATTATCTCGTTAGTTGAGTTATTTTCGGAACAAACCGTCGTTACGCTTCGAATCGTGGTGAGTGTTCACTTCTGTCTCGTTTCTTCTGTTTTCCAACATCGAACAGTGCATTTGTTTACTATTTGATTTCGTGATAAAGGTGTATACATGCAAAAAAAGTTGCTGCGAACTCGTCGTACACTCAAAGTGAACGTTCCATATATGTAAATCTATAATCCGAAAGTTCTTGCTCTCCCTCGAATTAACCATCTGATACACATTTGATTATCGTGTTCCTTTTTATATGCAGTATTTTCAATTTCGTACACCCAAGTGCATCCACCATTATTTTCATTCCGGCTACACACGAATGTTCTCGCTCTCCCTAGAATTAACCTCCAAACACTCGTTTAAACTCTATTTTGTGTACGCGATAAATGTTATGGGCGTGAAAGTGACAGACATCGTAAATTCTACGCAGTACTCGCAATTGCACGATCGCGACCGAAGTTGAGTAAAATTCATTTTTTTTTTCTCGTTTTTGTTTAGATTCTGCATCATGAGTTCTGGCAGACCGATAAAATGCGTTGTGGTCGGCGATGGCACAGTTGGAAAAACATGCATGTTGATTTCGTACACAACGGACAGTTTTCCTGGTGAATACGTACCCACGGTGTAAGTACCTATGACTGAAAATTAAAAAAAAATCTCTTCTCAATCGATGGTCGTTTATAAATAGAAAGGAAGTAGAAGATGCTTTTTTGTTTTGCCTCATAATTCTTGTTGTGTGTAGTCTCTGACTAGGGGCATCTAATAATAGTTTCAAAGAAACCAGCAGCATCTTTTCTTTCGCAGGAAGTGATTCGTTCCAGGAAATCTCTCTCCATTTTTACTTTGCTCCAAAAAGTTTTGTTGAGATAAAAAAATATATTTCTAGTACCGCAATGAATATGTATTTAGCAAAAAAGATAAAAATTGTATTTAAATGAATTTTTAATTGTATAAAAAATGACTTTGATATTTTTCAACACAATCTGTCTTTTAAAAAATTTCAATGTCATGCAAGTGTTTCTCTTTTTGTCAATGGGAAAATTATATTCCTCTTTGCTTCAAAAATTAGGATTCATCTTCATATTTTTTTTTACAGCTTTGACAATTATTCGGCACCCATGGTAGTGGATGGAATTCCAGTCAGTCTTGGCTTATGGGACACAGCAGGTCAAGAGGATTACGACAGATTACGTCCATTGTCGTATCCCCAGACAGATGTATTCCTCATTTGTTTTTCCGTGACCAGCCCATCCTCGTTTGAAAATGTCACCAGCAAGTGGTATCCAGAGACAAAACATCACTGCCCCGATGCTCCAATGATTCTTGTGGGAACAAAAATCGATTTACGAGACGACAGAGAAACTCTCACTTTACTGGCCGAGCAAGGACTCAGTGCCATTAAACGTGAACAAGGACAAAAATTAGCGAACAAGGTTTGATAATTATTAAGACTTTTTATACGATTCTTTTTTTAAAATATTTTCAAGATTAGAATCCTCAATTAGATTTATCGACTTGTAGGTACGAGCTGTAAAGTACATGGAATGTTCTGCTCTCACGCAACGTGGCCTCAAGCAAGTTTTTGATGAAGCTGTTCGCGCCGTACTCCGACCGGAGCCACAAAAGCGTCGACAACGGAGGTGCACCGTTTTGTAAAACAGAGAGACAGATCGCTGAGAGGGCACGTAAAAACGAGAGCAAAAATAAGAATAACAAAATATTCCCCACACCTAAGCGACGATCGAATTCTAGGTAAAAAAAAAACTAACTAATCTGAAAACGAAGTTACTAGCTTTTAACTTTGTTGGCCATAAAGCAGCTCGAGTCAACGATTAACGTATCAATTTCTTCTTTTTTTTTTTACTTCTTCATGACTCAAACTTTTTATACTATAATGATTTTTTAAAAGTATTTTTACGTATCGCGTACATTCTGCGTCAACGTCAAAGTCGGATACTCGTATTGGCAGCTATAAAGAAATTTCGCCTCGTCTCAGCTAAAGTACAATTAGTAGCTTCCGGTATTAGTGCGTATTGAGAGAAAGCCCAACTAACCGGTCATGAAAGTTTTAGGTTTTAAAATAATCGCTGAGCTCGGGCATAGCATTTTTATCCGACTAAAAACCTCGAATATTTCTGTTCCAATTTGCAAATTTATTAATCAGACGGAGATACCGGAGAGAATCTCGTAATAAACGAACGATATCGCGTAAATAAACGCAACAGTCAATATCTTCTTTCATCAACAACGAACGCGAATTAACGTAAAAAAAAACACTTATTTCTGTATTATTGCATATTTCGCATATTGCATCGGAGTTATTTGATGTTTGAGAAATGAGAGTCTTGAGCGCCGCTGTGGTCGGCTAACTGTGCCATAAAACAAATCAAACGAAAAAAAACCCTCAAAAAATAGGTAAAAAAAATAAATAAATTTATGCAACATTCTAGGCTTGTTGAAAAATTTCTTTTTCAAATTTTGAAACTGAAAAAAAAGGAAAATTCGAATAACTCTTCGAAATTTCTCACGTTGCACCGTTTCTTACTTACCGTTTGAACATCACGCAATTTTTTTCCTTTTCTCGCTCAAGAGATGAAAAAAGACTGCGCAAAAAGGACGTCAAGCATTAACTGCCATACGATACAACGTGAATAAAAAAATAACTCTAAGAAATTATGTATCGCGTTTTCAAGCGCCGACAGAACAAAAACCGAATCAAAAAGATCTTGAGATTTACAACGTTGTAATTTAAGAAGATTTTCTGTTCGATTCGTCAAAAAAATAGTTTCCCAAAAAGTAAGACAGTTGGAATAAGAAAGTGTTGATAGTCAGATGCGAGAGAGAGAGAGAGAGTGAAAAAAGAGTCTAGATATACTTTTGTCGCGCGAAAGTAAGCACGAGGATGCGGTATGAAAATTGCATTCAGGAAATGATATGATAAATAAGGCAAACTTTAAACAATGTAGTGCAGGCCACGCATATATATGTTTACATGCATATATATATGTAACCAATTGAGGACACTATTGAGAAGAGTGCATTTTGGAGTATCGTATTTGTACACAAATTTAAAAGTTTCCAGGCGTTTGGAATTTTTATCTCCTTTTTGTTCACAACTAATGACCAAATCTCGAAGATTCAACTATCGAAACTTTTGTTAAATGCTTTACAACTTGGAGGACTAAAGTATTCTCGATTGGTCTACATGAATCCACGAGAGTATACATTGTACACCACGAATATTAAGTGTTCAATTTAAGGGAAAGAAAACAAAAGCTTCCAAACAACGATGCAATTTAAGAACTCGGACCGATGAGCGTGTTGCAAATATTTTTGGTCTTTTAGTTTTTTTTTACAATTCAAGTACGATACTCCGTAATTTTTATTGTAACGACCTGACACTTGTTTTTTTAATCTTAAAAAATACTGTAATAGAAAGAAGACGATTTAAAGAGGCACGCCGATGCTTGCTAAATGTACATACTGTAGCATAGAAGAAAAAAAAACGTGTACACGAGGCTCCACGACGAATCTGATCTTGGTCTGCTATTTATAGTCTTTTTACTTCTTTTTTTTTTCAAAAATTTCTCATTATCTGTCGTCTGATCTCACAGATAAACTCTCAAAAAGACTCGCCTGCACGATGGCATTTTTTATACATATTAAAAACAATCGAGAAGTCTCGATCGACAATATTTCTTTACGAATGATCTCTCGACAATATTCTTCAACTTCGATACCTTACAATTGTATTTTCTCTCCCGACCGGTCAGTTTGCTACTCCATTTAGCATTTTTTAAAATGATAATACAACTGTATCTATTTTTAAACTTATTCAACTTTATCTGCATTTACAAACAAAAAATTCGGTGCTCTTGCGATAAATTCTTATGAAAAAAAAAGTAAAAAAAAAAGGAATGTGAAGAAACAAGAGTTCTGAAAGAGTGCACAATTCTCGTTTAAAGTTACATTGTATTTAATAATTTAGCGTCGAGGGTTCGTGCTCTCTGTCTTTAGTAAAATGATAAAAGTGTCTAACGATAGCAGCGAGTGTATGATCGATCGTTTGTGTTTTATAAGAAATTAATGTATTAACTCATTTGGCTCTCTAAGATTATTACAAGTATCTTCGAAGAATGAATAAGGAAAAAAGAGGAAAAAACACATGCATACACATACAGATACATCCATACGAGTGTATTTTACATTTCTTAGATTTAAGTAGTTCACATTTGTTAAGAGCTCGAGAGTTATCTAGGCAACCTTTCGGTTGTGGCCGCTCGAACGAGAAAAAAATTTTTTTTATCCGAGAACAGATGATTTTTTTACTTGTACATGTATTTTTTCTTTCACAAAGGCTGTAATACGAGTTCTCGAATTAGCGAACATCGAATTTATTCACCCGAGAAGTAAAAACGGCCCGAGGCTCTAAAGAAACGAAAACTTTTGCAAATAATCAAATGAGAGATTAAAGAAATGAGATGAGGATAAAAGAGGTACATTGCTACGTACATTTCGCATTGTGTAATTGAGTAACTTTATCGGAGCATTTTACAGCGCTGTAAACCAAAGTTTTGTACTCATCACATACTATTGTAATTCTTATGTTTTTAATATTATAATTTTTTTTTTCGTTTTAACTCATTTTAATGAACTATTTTATCAATTTGCAAAGTGATTCAACAGTGAGTGGATGAATTGTGAAATATTCTAGTCACTATGAATCTGCTGTTGATTTTCGAGATTCGTGGCGTAATTTTATTCATTTCTTGTTTCTTTTGGCTCCATCGTTTTCTAAACTCCAGTTGTTTTTTCAAAGTCGCAGACAAATTGACAAGACGAAACACAAGTGGAGCTATGAAAGGAACGAATATGTTTTCGCAACGTATTAATGTCAATTTTTGCCGTAGCACAAAAAGAAAATAAAGAAAAAAAAATTGAAATAAATTAAGAGCAAGCGTTGTTAAAGGAGAATCTTAAATTCGAACGTCATCAAAGCATTCTGTACCGTGTACGAACTGACGAACAAGTGAACAAATCCGGAATTAAAATAATAATATATATATATATATGTATATGTGCTCGAATACAACGCGAATTATCAGTAAATTTATATAACACATAACGCTTGTCTATTTTCCTAAGATATCCGTGTGCATGCATGTGTGAGTGTGTATCTGAAATAATAATAATAAAAAAGGGATAACAACGAAGGCAGCAACGGAGATGCTCTGATAATACTTCGTCATTATCTTTCTTTATGTTTATATATAAAATTGCCAAAAAATAATTTTTGGCTTCTAGTATGATTACTGATGATTAATTTTTATTTAAACAGCGTAATATTAATTTCACATGATCATTTTTACGGACGAATGCACTCTCGTGCTGCCCAAATATTATCCGGTGTGAAAGAAACAAAAATAAGAAAATAAAAACTGAGAACCCGAAAGCTTTTACTGGTCGTCATATTTTTCGTATAAATGAGAGATATAACGGCATAGAAATAATACGATTACGTACATAAATGCACGTTCTATAAAAGATTAGGATGCATTTATTTATTATTTATAATGTATTTTGAAGAAAAAAAAAAGTGGCTGAGAATAGAAATGGCTCTTTGAAAAATAATTTACACACCAAACACGAGCGATTGATTACACGATGATTTTCACGTTTGTACGTAATACCGATTTATTTGTAGCATTAAAAATTTAATTCGTACGAATTGTTAAAAAACGCATTATGGAGAATTTCAAATGAACCGCTCTACATTGACGGCGCTGCGTACTTCCGTTTCCGCTTCCTTATTCCCGCAAACGAATATGGCTGTCAATTTTGAAAAAGATTCCGTTGTGCACGGCGAGCTTGCTTGTCACGACGTGTTTATACGAAAGCGTAGAAGGAGATTTTTGCGAATAAGTCGTGGACCATTGTCATACAGAATTCTTATACAGTTAAATTATAAAAAAGCCGAAAGCAAGAATTGAATACTTTTTGGTTAATTTTTGTCGAAACGCGCCGGAAGAACGATATACACTTTTGGAGGGAAAATCTCAATCTCGAAGAAAAATTTCAATGGATGAACGATTCAAGGTCCCGGAAAATGTTCCGGTGAAATACTACGATGAAGTTAAAAAAACACTGGATTTAATGGAATCGCGTGTACAGGCTCGAGGTGGTGTGTAAGTACAGTTTCCCTTTTTCTTCTTTCTGTCGTTAAAATAGTGTACATTTACTTACGCATATTTTTGCTACTGTAGTCACGCCAATTACAAATGGTGCTTAGCGGATTTTGTGATCGGAGCACCCCTAGGTCGAGGAAAATTTGGCAGAGTTTACCTTGCCAAAGAAAGGACTACGAATTACATAGTCGCTGTTAAAAGTCTTTACAAAATTGAACTTGTCAAGGGTAGAGTGGAAAAGCAGGTAATGCGAGAAATCGAGATCCAAACTCATCTTCGTCATCCTCACATTCTCCAGCTGCTGACTTACTTTCATGACGAAAGAAAGATTTACTTGATCCTGGAATATGCTGCCGGTGGTGAATTGTACAAAGAAATGAAGCGTCATCCTGGGGAAAGATTCAATGAGCACTTGTGAGATTGTCTTTCAAGCTATTTTTAAATAATACTTAATTATTCAATACCTTTTTAATACTCTTTTTGATTCTGCTCACAAAGGTCTGCCAAATACACATATCAGGTTGCGGATGCTCTTGATTATTGTCACAAAAATGATGTAATACACAGAGACATAAAGCCTGAAAATTTACTCTTGGATAAGGAAGGCAACATTAAATTAGCTGACTTTGGTTGGTCAGTCCATGCTCCCTCTACTAAGTAAGATTTATTGTTCATTTAAAGAAATATTTATATTAATTTTTAGGCACTGATAAGCAAAAGTCTGTGATGAATAAGTTCAATTTTACTTAACAAATAATTGATCGTTTCAGACGAAACACTCTGTGTGGCACACTCGACTATTTGCCTCCAGAGATGGTAACCGGGCAGCATTATGATATTTATGTGGATCATTGGTGCTTGGGAATCCTGTGTTATGAGTTTCTCGTTGGAAAACCACCTTTCCTCAGTGATTCTCATCAAGATACTTATGCGAAGATTAGATCTTTGAATATGCAATGGCCATCTGTCATTCCTCCAGGTGCCAAGGATTTAATATCGAAGGTATGTGCAAAAATCACGATAACATATTTTCTTTCGTTTTTTCATAAACACCCCAGACGTTATAAACTTGAAAAAATTCATTTCTCGCTCAAATAGATAAAGTTTATTTAAAAATTGATGCTAATAAAATTGCTCAGTATCGTGATCTACAAAATTTGGCGTTAAATGAGCCATTAATTGTTTTTTAGCTCATCAGACGTCAAAGCAACGAGAGATTGCCATTACCTGCCGTTAAAAGACATTTCTGGATTCTTGAGCACAAGGATAAGCCATGAATGTTCAAATGTGATGGAATTTTTGGTATATTAGTAGATTCAATGAGTATATTAATCTATAGATTAGATAAAAAGTATTTTGAGAAAGTATCATTTTTAACCTAATGCATTTACAAAACACGTTAAAATAAATTTTCTTACAAAAATAATCGTAAATATTTTATTGTACTGATCATTAGTATGTACAAATTTATATAAATGAATCTCGGATCTTCCCGTTAAATGATGCTTTTATGATGTCTTTCGAGGAAAGAAATCAAAGATCCTGGTTTGGTTTTTCTTTCCATCAAGACTGCTTCTCTTCGTCGAGATATTTGCATTTGACGATGAGCGTATATTACTCTTTAGACAATCGTCTTTCTGTAATTCTAAAGATTCATCAATATTTTCAACATTCGTCGTCAAGGCTTCTTCCTTTGCATCGTTTATTTGAGTCGTGGCAATCAGATTGAGTCCACTCTTTCGTCTTCCACTGATCTTTTTCGATTCCCTCTCCCTTATAGCCTCCCACAAGGATTTGTTTTTTCCTTCCTTTACCTTTACATCTGCACCACTTTCAACAATTTTCTCTTTTGTTTTAATCTCCATGTCATGGCTTATGCCCTCTTTGCATTCTTTCACTTTGCTCGAATCTATTTCTTTATCGAAATCGGAGTTTAAAGATTTCTCCAACATTTCAGTTATTCTCGTTTCCTCGAGTTTCTCCATCTCTTTGGATATACTACCTTTCAGTAGATATGATTTTTCATTAATTTTTTGCGCAACCTCTTTCCCTCTTTTCTCCTTGCCATCGTGTTCCATCGATTCTGGATTTTTATCTGACGCATTGAAGTAGTGTGTCAACGGTTTTATCCGACTTCTATTATACAAGAAACGGTAAAAATCCGACCGTTTACTCGTTGAAGCTTTTTCGTATTGTGTCAGAATAGACAGTAATTGAGCTAAAATAATAACGATGATAAAATTTAATTGGAACACTGTAAATTATAGGATTTTTTATATTTAAAAGCCTGCTTCAACTGACCAATATCGATATTGCGTTGAATCAGATGCCAATACATGTCGGCTACATTGTCCCGTAAAACGGTATCGCCGAAAGTGAAATACACCATTGGTCGTCCGGCGACTGCAGCTGCCATCAGTTGTAGGAGAACTTTCAGTTTCGGATTTCCTCGGAATGCTCCACAGCCCCAATTGCCTGTCGCTATCGCGGGCAAATCTTCCGAACGTGTCTCCGTTGAGCTAAATCCTACGTACGCCTAGAAAAGAAAAGAGGCAAATGCGAATTTTACAGATGAACATTTTTACAAAAACGTACTTTCAGTACGAAAAAAAAAATGGAAGAAGACCTTGTTGAGCTCTCGGAGTATATTCTCCCTGCTGAATTGCGTATTCGGTTGTTTAAAATAAAGCGCATCGATAGCAACGACCGAGGTCATTCGTCTACCGCTGTTGTCGCGAGGTGTCTCGTCTATATAGTCGCCCGCCCAGGTGAAGTTGTTCGCGTAGCCCTCATATTTACTGTATCTTTCGATACCGCTGACAATGAGCGCTTCTGTGTCGTCGAGAGCCTCCGTCACGAGCATCGTTACCATAAGCTCTGGACATATTACGAACCTAATCTCTTCCTGAACGCATCCCCAATTGAGAACGCCACCACCAACGAATCTGTAAAAAAAAAGACATTGTATATCTTTTAAATAAGACAAAAATTAAAAGCACGCGCGTTGATTTTTAGATAGATTTTAATAAATCAGGCGTAATATACTTGTTGGCAAAGTCCACTTGTAAAAGACCGGCACCTTCCGTCTCAATAGTTCCCTTGCTCGTTATGTGAAGCAGAGGAAGTCTTTGATCCATCTTCTCCCATTGGGGACAATCTTCTTTAGCTATGTAACGCCGTTGAATCGTTATCGTACCTTCGGGAGCTACCCTTCGAAAAAGTCAATAGGTTGATACTGATTGTCAGAAAGTAATTTTTGGAGAACGCTTTTCAACGTACCTTTCGATGTTACTCGTCGAAAGTAGTGAAAGAGACATTTCAGTTTCTCCATCACCGCGTGAGATCTGTTCGGCTTGTCTTCTCGATATGCTGAAAATAGTCTGAAAAATAATTATGATGATGTCATTTGAGGAAAAAAATTTTAATAGCGAAATAGCATTGATGAGTTATTAATGAGTTACCTGTTGAAATTTATGTAAGGATAGTCTGCATACTCCGATTGAGGATTGCTCGAGTTTCGTCGTGGAAATGTGCAAAGAAACGCGTTGGCCAATAACGAAGCGACTTGTAATTGACTCAAACTTATACAGCGATTTGTGTGCTTTTTCAACAGAGGTATTGCTCCAGTGACGAGTGCCGGTAGTTGCAGAGCAAGTTGAATTATTTTTGGCAACAAATTTGCAAAAAAGAACTCAGCTTCTTCCTCCTCCACAACCTTTTTCAACAAATCGCAAACGATTAATTTTCAACTTGAGAATGACAAAGAAATTCTGGAGGATGAACTTACCTCTGTGAAAAAATGATGAAGAGCAGAAAAATCCCATCTTTGAGCATACTTGTTATTGTATGACAAGACCACTGCTTCAAATTGTGCACTGGACACAAAAGTTTGCAATAACTTTTCCTGTATCACTTCCCATCTGAGACGAAATTCACGAGTTCCGTTTGGCAGCTCCTCAGGATAAAGGCTGTGAGAGGAATGAGGCATTCTGACAAAACCCATGTTCCATTTATCGATTCTTTGTCCAGGATAAGCTTTTGGCGGTCCTCTATTAGTGAGAGGCAACTATAAAAAGTATTTCATTAATCAATTAATCATTAATTAAAGGAAAATTTCAACTATCCGGTATATACAAATATTAAAAAGTTATAGATTAGCTAGAGGTAAATATTTACAATCTTTTTTTTTTTATAATTAAAAAGGAAAAGGTATAGTCTTAGAATTACTTACATGAAATAATACTGTATGAAATTCTGATGGACAAATAGGAGGATGGTGTTGGTATCCAAAAGGTCCCAGCCCTTTATAAATCTCATCCATGCTGATTCCTTTCCATTCTGGTACATCTTCCATTGGTTCAGATTCGCTAAATCCAGGAGACGCTGAGTTTGCTTTAAAAATGGAACAAATTGCAAAAAACTTTAATAAAATTCTGAAGAATGCTGAACATTAAAAAGAATTTTTAAATATACTGAAACGACAATAATTACTTACATTCATCAAGAATAGTAGCTTCGGGAGAATTAATTGTTTCTTGAGAAAATAGGTCTGGCGAACTAGGCTCTTCGTCCACAGACAAGCTCAGTTGAGACATTCTTCCTCTCTAGCTTCAATTAATACTTATAAGAATTTATTATAAGAACAGCACCCCACAGTGAATTATTCTATATCTGCATCGGAGATCAATGACAATTTTTCAACTACTAGTAAATTTGTGCACCACTGATAACTCGTAACCTATAAATTTTTGTGCTGGCGTTTTGATAATACCGTTAAAAACTTTTATACATTATTTTCACGATGAATTTGCGCTAGTGAATAAAATACTTGCAACATTTCGTTGTGATCACGAACAAAGACTTTTTATCTAGGATTATTGACACTGACGTACTTCTCAACCTGCGATTATAAACTTTGCGTGTTTTTTCTTTCCCTTTTCAAGCATTAAGACGAGGAACTTCCAATTGGTCGAACAATTTGGCGCTCTTTTTTCGACGCATTTCATTGGTCGTACTCCTTTTGACTTATCAGTACGAATACAAGTTGTTTCTTGTAATAAAATTTTAATTTTTCAAATAGACTTTAATGTACAAACTTTTCGATATTTACAATGATAGAAATAAATCAGAAGTGGGAAACGATCATCGTGATCGATCAAGTACTTCAATTTTGGCGAATCTATACTGTCGTGTTTGAATATTTCGTACGAGGACCAAATTATTTTGCGATTCTATAATATTCCGCAATGAATCAAGCGTTACGTATCCGATACCTATTCCACGAGCCTCGCAAAACGAAAAATCACCTCGCACGACATATCCCATCGTTTCCCGATCGCAAGCGTATCTTACTTTTTCGCATTTCGGTAAATACAATTCCTCCATTTTTTCACGATATTCCTTTTTCAAGGTATAGTTTACTTGAACGGAGGAAGGCTTTTCGATAGAACGTTTTTCCAATTTCAACAGGTTTGCTGTTTCTCGAGCCAACTTTCTCCAACGATATCGCTTTCTTCTCAACCGTTTGAATTGTATTTTGTGATTTTTACGCACATCTCGGCGCTCACGCTCGTTCGGATCTATCACAAATTTTTGCACCGGGCCTGAAAAATTATTTCTTGCTTCACGAGCTTCCAAATCCTCCTTTGTTGGTATGCAGATAATGGCAAAGTTTCTCGGACGTCCTTTTCCCTCGATTGAGACTTTAACTGGCACGAGGCAATTTGCGTCTGGAAAATTACTGAATTTTTCTATGGACGACTCACTTCCATTAATTTTCCTTTTTCCTTGAATTTTGTTAGATAACAAGACTTTTTTCAACAAATTCAATGAATCACGATCTCTTAGAACATAAAAGCTTTCAGTGTTCGTCCATTCCCTCATCAGCATTTTCCATTCGCAATAGAACGGGCTAGAAATGGCAAATTTCGTAAAATTGACTCGTCTGTTGGGCGGATAACGAAAATATTTCGATCGTAAGTTGTTCATGACAGTGAGAGCCTCCTCGTCGTATGAAGGGATATCAGGTTGATGAATTTCTGGCGAATCCAAGTCCAAACTCTCAAACGTCATGGAATTCGCTTCCCGAAGTCCACCGGCTCGAGCGCATCTCAGAATGAAAGCCTGCCAAAAAGGCATAGACCAGCCAGCAGGAATTACAATATCGATGGCGCAATTGAATCCTGAAACATTTAAAAGATAAAGTATTAATTTTTAATTTTTTTTTTCGTAATTGAAATTAAAAAAAATATATTTCAATACTCACCGATACTTCTTTTCCGACCACAACATCCTGAATGTTGTATCAAGATAATGGGAACTTTCGATATTGCACTTTCGTCGAACTTATCATCATCGCTTACTCCAGGAACCAAATTTTCGCTTCTGAGTTTGTTAATTTCGTGGGTACTCTTAATATTATTCTTGAGATTCGCTCTTACTTCCGGTTTCCAGAGAGGACTTCTAGCTGCTAACGTTTGTGGTAAGGAAATTTTCGCGTAAAACTCATTTTGTGCGAGCTTCTTCGTTCTTTTGTTGGGGAGAAAAAAGCGAGGGTCGAGAACCGTCATTGCCATTACACAATTCGGTGGTAGTTGATTCGGGGACTCGAGAGTCGCAAGCGCTTTCATAGATTCTCTCTGTATAAGCAAAGATTCTAAATTTTGCGAATCTTGATAAAAAGTTGTGTGCCACTCTGGCTCAGATATTGCAGAGTTCATCGAAATACTTTCCCCTCCTGCAGGCTCGTCGATTCCTCTCGGTTCTGACGTTGAACCGAGTATTCTGAGAGCATCCGTCAAGATTGTGATCGCCAATGGACCCGTCAAACGAAATCTGTTGAGAGAATTCGTTAGGTCGATCATGCAACATTTTTCAGCATTATCGTAGATTTCGGGACATTTTTCACCGATCTTTTTCTCCTCGCTCTTATTTGTCGCATTGAATTTAAAGCTCTCGACGATTTCTTTGAAAAAATTTTGATAAAAAAGCGGATGAATCCAGATCCAGATAGTTTTTTCTTCTCCCTCTTCAGGATTCCATAGAAAATCGACGTTACCTATCGGTGCATACGGATAACTGTTCTTTTTATAAAATATGAGATTTCCAGCCCTATCACCTCTCAGGTATATTTTGGCACCAAATGTTAATTCTCCAGGGTTGCAATGCTCTTTAAGGTTTTCAACTAGAACATTCTTTGGACCTCTTATCTCCATGCAATTGTAATAAGATATATCCCTCATCAGACAATGTTTTGCGGCAGCTCTGTAGCAGGCGCGGAAACTTTTGTCATTGGGTGACTCTCCGATCTTGTAGCCCCATTTTTCTATCATTTTAAATCTCTTTGCGTGCCATATGTGCGTTTCCAACCACTTGAATCTGCGCTTCCTCCGGTTGTATTCCTGCAAAAGATTTTGAGGTCTGCGCCGATACTTCCTCGACGGCCTTTTACATTTCGGAGGCAATCCGGATTTGGTCATCTGTCGCAAATGGGCCTCGCGCAATCTCCTCGGCATTCGCTTTGCATTGTGCGACATTACTCGGCGACGCATGTGGATCGGAAGCTTTTGAAATACAAGCTTCGATTGTTGTGGATTCTCTGGGAAAAAAAATTGTCGATGAGATAGATATCTTCGTTACCATGTCATAAGTGAGGTTACTAAATTGATCACCTATTGATCAGAAAATCAAGATATTTCCAATAATACTAAAATAAAATTAAAAAATTAAAAATTAAACTAATTGAGGAACCGAATACAATTTTATTTATAGTTCATTCATTATTTAAATAAAAAAATATATATATGAGGTTAGGTTGTCCGATTTTTTACGTACCTATTGAATACGTCATGGCAGCGATTTCACTTGCTCGCGCCGCAGCGAGTTTGACCATTTGTACATCGTGTGGAAGTTGAACAGTTCCACCCAAAAATTCATCAAATTGTTCTTTATCCATTATTTTCAATTTTCAAAACAATTCTGATTAAAAATTTCATAAAATGCTGAAACCAGAATCAACACCGGCGAATAGCCTGTTCGAACTTATGCCAGTGACTTGAGTGGCACGTGGGCTTCTGCCAACTGTCTGAAGAAAAAATGTATCGAGTTTTTTCTAGAGTATTTGACCTTTTTGGTATACATACTTGAAAGCTGAATGTAGATACATTTTAGTGAAATCCGTTCCGCTTGTATCTATTTTCGACAATTTTAATTTTTATTATACTTGTCAGAATTATAGCAATTTTAACGTGACTCGATAGTTCAAAATGCGCATTAAAGTGTATTTTTAACGTATGATAATAAAGCTGTGCGAGTACACAATGTTTGCTAGCTGTTGTGGAGAATTTATTCATCGAACGATTTTCGCCAACTTTTGACAGTACTCTGGAATAAAAGGATAAACAATTGTGAAAATACGATGTTATCCAGAAAGAACAAGGATTTACGAACGATCAAGGAGGGCGTTGTAGGAAAATATGTCAAGAAAGAAACTCCTCCCGAAATGCCCAGTGAGTTTAAAAAAAACTCACATTTTTAAGAATATGACATGTCAATTTTCTTTTTTCTATTTGACAAAACGAAAAAGAACGCTCACAGAGAATTTTTTCTGAACTGTCATATTTGCAGTAATCAATGTTTGGACCACAGAACCCAATAGAAGGCCAAGGAGACGCAACAATCAACAAACTTTGCCTCCTTCTTTGGTAAGGCTGAGAATCAAATGTTCGAGTCAGTGTTAATTGACAGATTTTATTTTATTTCGCAGCCAGTTCCGCAGCAACCAAGTATGGTTCAGAAATTTGGGAACACAAAGACTACAATGAGTGCAGTAGGTTTGGGCAGTCACGAAGGAAAGTATACTCCAAACAGTTCAGTACCTGATCTTGCTCAAAGGTGAAAATTCAATTGTAAATCACAAAAAATGGATAAAAATTGTTTTTTTTTACTTATTTAGTAATCTTTCTAATAAAATTTTCATGTTTTTCAGATTTGCCAGTCTGTCTGTTCATTCAAGTCACGGGGACGGAGCCATATCTCGAACTGCAACACCTATGTACCATCCAGGATTGTCACCTGCAATTTCTCATACTTACGTGAATCAGTACGCTGGCTCGGAATATCACTTGGATCGTGTACACACTCCGCAGTTGCCTTACATGCCGTTTGAGGTTGACAGTCCTTATGAAGAGTACAACCAGGTAGTGCCTTATCGTCAGAATCCTGCTTACAGTAGAAGTCAATCGGAGAGGTCGAGCTCTCGAAGCGAACAGCCGGAAGAGCTCCCACTCCCTCCTGGATGGTCTGTGGATTTCACACTTCGTGGTAGAAAATATTACATAGATCATAATACAAAAACCACCCATTGGTCGCATCCACTGGAAAAGGAAGGTTTACCTACGGGATGGGAAAGAATTGAATCTCCAGAATATGGAGTCTACTATGTGAAGTGAGTTCTTAAAAAGCGTTGAGATTGTACTGTGAATCGTTGTTGCGAGATCTACTACTTTGAACTGAATTTTTCAGTCACATAACTCGACAAGCCCAGTACGAGCATCCTTGCTATCCCCTGGAAATGCAAGCTGTACGTGTCGTCTCGCCGCCCAGACACACGCACTTTCATTCTCACAGTGTTCTCGTACCAGCGAATCCTTATCTAAACGAGGAAATTCCTCATTGGCTGTACGTGTACAGTAGAGCTTCGATATCGCTTGATCGCAAGCTCAGATGGGAATTGTTCCGTTTGCCTGAACTCGATTGTTTCAACGCTATGCTTACGAGACTGTACAAACAAGAGCTCGAGGAAGTTGTCATGCGATATGAAGAATACAGGTGCGTATTGTACGTTCTTAAAAATATATGTTTTTTGAACTTGAACAATTGGAATGTTTAATTTCTTTATAGATCAGCTCTGCTGTGCGAAATGGAGCAAAGATTGAAGGAATTGAATCCTGAGGCAGGCACGTCGGCCGGGGCTGTCGCACTTCGACGCTCTTTGCCTTGATATTGTTTCACAAAGCTACAAACTGTGTTCAGCAAAGCTCGATAAAAATTCAATCATGTTTTTAATGACTGACGGAAATTGTTCCTCGGCGGCGTTCTCACGTTTAGCCGCTTCTATCAATTATATGTATATACCGATATACATACTCAAATTTTAACGATTTCCTATTCAATTGCATATACATATATACATAGGTAAAATAAGAAAGTGCAATTCGCTATTTTTTTAAATGTAGTTTATTGTATTTACATACCGTTCGATTTAGTATTAAACTTTTAATAAAAGTCGTTCTGAAAAGAGATACTAAATATAAATATATAGATATTTATAATTAAAGGCTTTGTACAGGTTGATCTACTTCCATGTTTGGTTCGTAATATATCGAATTTGGATCTTGTTTCCTCGCTAATTCTCGAGCTTTCTTCTCTTTCTCTTTCAACCGTTGTTTTTTTCTTTCCTCTTTCATCCGTGCTCTCTCCTCCCGCCTCCTCTCCTCGTTGCTTTTACCCCTTTCTACCGTTTCCCTTGCGGAGTACATGTACTTTTCTTTTACTGAAAAGCCATCCATCTGAATAATCGTCGTTTTACCCGACCCTACCAAATTCGCGTAGTATTCACCTTTATAAAAAAAAAAATATCAAAAACTGTCGTACACATTGTAAACACTGATAGAATCTCTTTTGTGATACAATACTTTTGTTTTTCCCTTTTTCTATGTCTGTATCCTCGTCACGGACAATCATGTATACTGCGTATGCAAGCAACTGCCATGCTGTTAGAAAATAAACAGCGGACAGAACAGATGTTACTTTTCTAGCTCTTTCCGGATGGACTGGTCTCAGGTTTCTTCGAACCCATTGTCTCAACCACAAAAACGCCATTCTGAAAATATTCACAAGTTTCTCATGTGAATAAACTTTTTTTTTAAAGGATTTTAAGATTTAATTAAGAATGTTGTGTACAAAATCGAAAATTATGGAAAATTTTACATAATATTAAGTAACATCTTTAAAAGGTTGTATAAAAATTTCATGATTAGGAAGCTCCTCATTAAGATATTAATTGTAAAAAATGGTAATTTTTTGTACTTTCCCATAAGATCATGTGTCAGAAGTTACAATTAATACCTCAGTAACGAGCTTCCTAATTTGAGTGAAATTTTGCACTGATCTTTGTGTATGGAGTTAAAGAAGCTTCATCTCATTTTTTAAAAAAATTTCATTATTTTTTCGTGCAATCACATAGAGAGTAGACCCTGTCATTCGATCAACTTGGATTTCCAATGTTTTTCTTCAGTTGATTTGCAACAACTTTTCTTAATAAATCTGTACTTTGAGGCAAATTTATTAACTAAATTTTTTCTCAAGATAATTCGTTAATAGTTTGTATTAACATTCTTTGATGTTGTATTAGAAGGTGTGAAAAATTTGAGGATGCTTCACAGCCTGGAAATCAAAACATTTATCTTCGAAAATCGCATCTTTTAACATGAAGGCTTATGGGAGTTACCGAAAATTTTCGATTCTTAAGAATTAATATTTCGTTTTTTCTACGGACTCAACCCTTAAATTCCAACGTGTATGTAGGTATGTATCAATGTGTATGAAAACATGCTTTTACATGTCGATATAGTAGATTCACTCACGTAACAGCTATAGCGGGGAAAAATCTAACAATTTAGCTTGACAATATTTTACCTGAAAAATCGTCGACTCTGTAATTCACCGTTATACGGAAACTTCTCGATAAAAATTACATCTATCTGAAGAAACAGTTTTAATAATTGTGCAATAATTGATAAAAACTTATTTCTGAAACATTTTCACTGTGTCGAATCGCCATTGCTATTGCTACCCGCAATCAGCTTGCCTGTACGGTGTTGCCCTCTCGCGCAATTGTTGTAAAAATCCTTTTTTTGAATCGAGAAAATGTTTTTTCAGTGACGTACCAATTCTTTCGTTCTTCACATTTTCTTATCGATATCAAAAGATTTTGATTTTTATCAAAGACTTATTCGTCTTCTTTTTTTCTCATAAAATAGTCAATATTGCGTTATCAGTAGGTTGTTATTCTCAAGGGATGTCAATTTCATGTATTATTTACAGAGTATGGAAAATATACATCGATTCGAGATGCAATTCTTATTTTTTTCATATGTCACAATGAAGCAGATGCACATGCATGAATTTTTCAATAATTATTTAAAAGTTAATTAGAGAACGGGGTTCCTGCAAGCTGGACAGACATCCCTGATGCGTCTGCCGGTAGGTGGATTAGCGATTGGACGGGTCTTCGCTCCTCCACCGTACGGCATATATAGCTAACCAACATACCCCACGTCGCGACGCGTTGGAGTGGGAAGTCTGGCAATCGAATAAAAGGCGGTAGGAGTAGAGGTTTTCGTGCGTTATAATCCGCTACCCGAATAATATTTGGTGAATAAAAAAGTACGCTTAGAATACATTTCGTGTTACGAGCAAAAGGCTGAGGACGTTTATCCGAAAGTATTCACCTCGTGAAATATTATTGTGTAAAAAAGGAAGTTCGAGATGTCGGTAATGGGAAAGGTGAGTGAGCGCTTGAAAAAAAAACATGACATTTTTTGTGCTACGAACCCGGCTTCGTTTCAACCCCTTCGCCGGGAAGTGAGCTTTCGAAGCTCTCGTCGAAGAGACGATTCGTACATCGAAATGTCTTTTCGCGTGCGTTCTGTATTTTTTTTTCTTTTCTTTTTTTCTTCGATTCTCTCAACACCACGGAATTTTTAGCGAATTAATATTAAAAAGCCATTCGAATTAAATCCGGTTTTTTATACACCTCGTGATCGCGGCCTTGAAAACGGAGTTTCTCAACGCGTTCGCCACTTTGGACGAACATCCGCATATTGAATTGCGAGATAAATAAAAATCTATCCTTATTTTATTTCAGCCAATTCTTTATTCCTACTGGCGAAGTTCTTGCTCCTGGAGAGTAAGAATTGGTATGTATAACTCAATGTTAGTTCTTAAATGATAAAAGTAACGAAAAAATAATTCCAATTTGTTTTCCAGCTTTAAATTTGAAGGAGATTCCTTACGACATCAAGCCCATAAGTTTGGTAAAGGGTGGTGGAGAACAACATTCCAATGAGTACAGAGAGGTCAATCCAATGGAGCACGTCCCTGCGCTTCACATTGACAATCACACGCTGATAGAATCAGTAAGAAAAATAAAATAGTCTTCCAAAATGGTTTTTGGATGAATACCTCATTATTTAAAAATGTCTCTGTACAGTTGAATATTCTGCAATATTTGGAAGAGACAAGGCCCCATCGTCCTCTCATGCCAGCAGATCCTGTGAAGAGAGCAAGAGTCAGAGAAATCTGTGAGGTGATTGCCAGCGGAATCCAACCTCTGCAAAATTTAGTAGTTCTCATATACGTCGGGGAAGAGAGAAAGAAGGAATGGGCTCAACACTGGATAACTAGAGGCTTTACAGGTGTGATTTTATTTATTTGAAAAACAAAAAAAAACATTGAACTAAACAATGAATTAACTAAAAAAATAATACGTCGAAAAATATTGAACAGCCGTAGAAAAGTTACTATCCTCGAGCGCCGGAAAATATTGCGTCGGTGACGACATAACGCTCGCCGACTGTTGTCTCGTGCCCCAAATCTTCAACGCTCGAAGGTTTCACGTCGATCTTCGACCGTTTCCGACAATACTGCGAGTGGACCGTCATCTCGAGAATCATCCAGCTTTCACCGCGGCTCATCCCAATAATCAGCCGGACTGTCCTCCCGAAGCGACCAAGTAGCAAGCAAGGCAGACCACCCTCTTCCTCTTCTAAACGAGTTTAGGAGAGCTCAAAGTGAGGTGGTCCGAGAAGGAATGTTGTGATTCGATGGCGATAACGGGTGAAAGAGTCTTATATCTCGACAAAGTTATTTTATAAATAAATTCCTCATAATGGGAATCCGATGAGAAATGAAACGATACGCGCTTGGGTATAGGAAGCTGTATCCGTCGCGATTAAAAATTTTTATCGATTGCTTTCACCTTCTATCGCTTGAGACTCGCGATCGAGCGACGAAACGGTCAACGCGCGACGTTCGACGAGAATTTAGAAAAACCTGTTTCGGGCGTACCGCGAGTGATTTCCGTTTTTTTTTCTTTCCTTCTCCTTTTTTTATCTCGTTGTTGCGTCGTGATGGGAACGACTGTTTCGCACTCAATCGACTACGGTGTTTAGATATGTTGGCCTAATTCCTAATTTTGTTATGTTTTTTCAAGTTTGCTTCCTTTATTGACGTTTTATCGATTCCACTATCCTTTCCTGTCGATTCTTCCTTGTCCCTTTTGCCCGTAGGATCGTCTAAACTTTTGTATTTTTACACAAATGCTCGCCAAGATATTGTATAACGATTTATTGATCTATTAGAAAATAGGGCTGTTGTCTTCAATCAAAAGTTTACTTTTTATATCGAGAAAAAAAAGGATGAAGTAATAACAAAACAGATGATAATATAATTTTTTTTATTATCTTTTTTATTGCGTATAACGAGATATTAATCTATGTCCGTACTATTATTATTATTGTCTTTATTATCAATGCCATTTTACTGAGGGGTCAGAGTGAACCCGGTCGTGGATAAAGTAACAATTGCGGAAAAATAGCCACTGATTGATGCTCAAAAAAGCACAAGTCTTTACACGTTTACGTATGGAAAGTACAAAAGATCTCAACCCCTAATTATTTCGAGCTGAAAATGAAAATAAGTAATTACATGAACAGGATGATAATAAGAAATAAGCAAAGAAACATTCCATCGACGAATTTTTCACGTATCGCGCTCGTCGCACGACTCGCACACGTAAATTATGAAAATTTACAAAAGCGAAAAAATGAATGTATAGTAAAATACTGCCAGTTTTTCAATAGTGACGAATTAGCACGAGATCGAGCCTGTAAAAGTGTTGCAATGAGAAAAAAAAATCTAACAAACGATGAAAATTCGTCGTCGTCCGTACGAAGAGGCAGAAGACAAATATGATGGAAAACTAAAAGACGCATATTTTAACGTACAAACATAGAACTTGAATAGATCAGCAGGATCGACGTATTTAGATTATGTAATTACATAGATAACCAGTAACTGATAATTGTCGCACATGAGAGAACAATTTGAAACGAGGAAAACAGATTTCTTTCAATTTACAGCAAAAATATTTATTCGCCCAGATGACGTTAGTTTTATGAATAATGAGCGAATAACTTTAAAATCAATCAATCGGCCATTCTTTAGCAAATAAAAGCGTAAAAGATCGTATACCTTTTTTTAAAATTGACGATTTAAAAAAATGTGAGCTTATTTTTATGAAACCCGAAATTATATTAATACTGTGAGTGCATACGTGAAAAATCAACAGTTGCAATTCGCATTTTTTCGATGAAAAATCGAAGATAATTCAGACGTGGAATATTAGAGAAAAATAAATGAGACGAGATAATAGGAGAAATGATTATTTTCTTCAGATTGTGGTGACTCGTATTAGAATTTAGGAGCGTATGCATAATATAAGTAACGTTGTCAGAGTGCATGTTGGCTAAAAGTGTGAATGTGGAAGTCTGTATATCAAAAAAGATAAGAAATAGCAGTTGTACTGAAGCACAAAAGAAATCAAGAGAAAATACGAAATCAACGTACGAATATGATAAACATAAATATTTTACAAGTGAAAATGATAATGTACGTTTAAAATGCTTAATAGAAAATAATAAATTCTGTGTCATAGTGAAATTCGCAAAATAATAAAATACCAACCTTATTCCCCCTTTTTCGTGCAGTTCCTCGAGACGAAGATTACGATTTTTCTTTACTTTCGGTCTGGAGAAAAGTTCGATCGTGGTTAGTCGCGATCCTCGAAATACACAAAAACGATCCCAAAACGACGAAGTTCATCAATCTCACTTTCAAGGAATTTCGTATCAATAAACTGTCTTTATTGTTCTTTTTAAAATCATTCCATAAAAAAATACATTTACTTAATTATTGACTAGAATTGCCTTTTCTCATCGTGCAATCTCTGACCTTTCTTCGTCGAACGTACGAAACTCAATCTCCAATGAAATGCTTTCTGTCGATTCTCTCGTGAACGAAAATATAAAATATGCGACAATTTTTATCTTTTTTTTTTAACGAGAAAATCATACAAAAGTGAAGGTATCGTATTTACACACGTATTATTTCTTCGTTTTTTTTTGTTATCTCGTCAAAAGACGTCGCTGCTGGCTGGATATGTTGTCAACGGGTGACAGAAGAGTATCGTATCGCTACACGACGCTCGTGCGTCTCTACCTTACGCGCAACAATTCTGGACTTTTTTCGTTCGTCCTCTCGTTAATCTACAATAAATATAACATATTTGATGTACGCTTCTAATCTCTCGTTACATTATTATCATTTTTTATCTTACACTGAGTTTGGAGGAGAACAACAATTTGTACAATTCGATCAAAATTCAGGAAGGTCAATACCAGTGAACGATATCATCTTTTGCACTTTTTTTTTTAAATCTTATTCATACTACTTATTGTTATCGCAATAATAAGAAACCTTCCTGACTTTGAATTAACATTACATGATTAAATACCTATGTTACAGCTTAAATTGTACTTTCATAAACGCCAAATCTTCCTTCTCGTCTCGATTTATCTATTACAAACCTTTCGGATGATCATGAGAATTGACAAGCTCGACGAAACTTCAAGATTACAAAAATAAATAAATAAACAATGTATAGCTTTGGATCGCGTGTTTTTTTCTCGAATGAAGAAGTAATGTTCGATTGATGGACTTCGTCGAAAATGCGAAAGAACTGTACAGAGACGCGTGTTTTTTTTTTGTTTTTTTTTTCGGACGAATGTAAAAGATGGACAAGATCAATTTTTTTTCTTGATGGATGTGGTAGCTGGTTGGATGTATTTTTTTTTCTGGTAGTGGCATCTGGGGGGTATCGTGAAATGAATAACAACGTAATGCATTTAATGAGCGATTGTTTATTATGCTCTTATGATCACTTGTCATATACAGGTAACGATGCTTTCTCATGAATGAAAATAGTTAATATATTATCATTTTTATTTTTATAATTATTTAACATTGAAAATGGAAAGAAGAAAGGAGAAAAAAAAGAGAAATAATTTTATATACATATACACACATATAATTTGTGTATGCTCGTATATCCGTTTATATGTGTATATGTATATACATAATAATAATATATATGCGCGTTCGAATGATGAAAGAATAATAACAATTCGGTGGATGCAAATAAATGTGGGTTAGAATGTTGCAGAATAATATTAGAATTAATTGTTGCTTGAATGTTCGTTTCTTCCTTTTTTTTCCTTTTTTTTCTTTCACTTCGTAAACTCTTTCTCTTGCGATAATAACTAAATTATACCATATTCTCTAATTTCGAATATTCTTTAATATATGTATAACAATAATATTAGCGTCGTGTTCTCGCCGCTGACAACAAACGCATCAGAGGCTCTTCGGGATTTTATGAACCTTGGTACAAGGAGGGAGGAAGAGAAAGGAATCAGCGAATATAAAGCGTCTTTAAAAATAAATATACACGTTTTTGTTTTTTTTTACATGCACATACATACACGTATATTCATATACGTACATGTATTTGCATGTAGATATATAAATATTTATATATCCGTGTGGTATGCGCCCATGAATAAATAAAAAGGTAAACTACCTAAGCCTGGCTAGCCATGTGTGATGCATTAGACTCTTTCCGCTTTGCTCTTTCCATCTTTCATTCGTGTGCTCAGCACATGCCCGCGAATCAAATTCACTTTTTACTCCGAGTTACTAAACTCTTGTTCCATTATTTTCTGTTTCTTTCCTTACTTTCGTACAATCGTAACTCTTGGCTTGGAAATATAGCTTTTCGTGTTTCAACAGAAAAGGAAACAATGACTCGGCGGCATAGAATTCGCTGTGGTTCTCACTTTTTATCGATTTTTACACTTTTTCGATTGTCGGATGTTGCCAGGACTCTTTGTTTCTCGTTTCACGTGTAAGAGTGTCTTTATTTTTATTTTCACGTAGGCGGAGAGAGACCTTCAACCTCGTGTCTCGTGAGTGAGAAAATGAAATTTTTCGCGAGCCGCAATTTGCGGATGGGTTAGAAACGGAGAGCGTGCAACGACGTAGCGCGTCTCCGCGTCGAGTGGACGAACTCGGCTCGAGGCTCGGTCAATTCCTAGAAAGGCGCGCGCGGGAGCGCCCGACCGACTCCCGATTTCGTCGAAAAGCGACGAAATCGGGGCAGTTTTGCATGAGAGCCACGAGCTGTCGCGCGTACCGCGAACGCGGAGACGAGCGAAAAAATATAAATCACGAATTAGTTAGAAAACCAGAGCGAGCTCTATTTGTTTATCTTTCTCGCGAGCGACAAAACTCGAGGAGTATAGAATTCTTTTTGAACATTCGTTCAACGTGCGTGTACGTGCGTGTAGGTATCTTGTCTCTCTTTTGCGAAAACGTACAAATTTTGATAGAGTTGTGCGAAGGAGGGGTAAAGAAAATCAACGAGCGTATATACGTTGGGTGTGTGAAAGGTCGTGAACGATAATGGCGTGAGACGGGAAAAAAAACACGCGCTGGGCGCGCGGGTGACACTTTGTTTTTGTCCGCACGGATTCTTAAACTTATCGCTTTTCTCTCTTTCTTTCTTTTCTTTTTTTTTTTCATAAAATTTTCTTTTATAGCCAAAGGAATGTTAAGGTACAATACTCGGATCGTACTTCACCAGTGACGAACGATCTCCCCTGGTTCACTCAATTATACGCTTCCTCTTTTCATCATAACCATCTTTTTCTTTAACTATTATCATTATCATTTATATTATTATTGTTTATTAATATTATTTCTATTTTATTTTTCATTTTTCTCTATTATAACCTCTCGCAGCCAGCTGCTCTCGATCTCGACAGTAATATTGTATAATTGTGAAAGTTTTTCTTTTTTTTTCTTTTAATGGCTAACTCTGTGTTTATTTTTCACTGTTTCTTTCTTTTTTTTCAATGTGTGAATGTTTATGCCCGCGTACGGCTCCTTCTCTCGTGTTTCCTCGCTTCTTGCACTTATTTGTTTTTTTTTCGTATTCTCACTTTTCTCTCTCTCTCTCTCTCTCTCGTTTATTACGAATATTCGCGATTATCGTGAAATCGAATCGTACGTCGCGCCGGTTACGACCACGGTGGCGCCATCGCGCATTCAATCACATAACTACAAACAACTTTTTTTTCTATACATGTATAAATATACATATACATATCATATATATATATATTTTTTTTTAAAGAGAAAAATTCGTGTTTGGCAGAACGATAAATGAGGAGAAACAAGCGCGTGGCAGCAACTGCGACTTATGGAGAGTAACGGATAAAACAATTTGTAATATACTATTTTCAATATTTATATACATATATATATATATTAAATGTGTCTGTGTGTATGTATGCATATATTTTAAGACGAGATAAAGCACAAGAATTGTACGGATAATTTTCAAAACGTTCTCTCTTCGCTATTGAATCAGAGATTCTTATTTGTTTTATTCCCTCTTATTTAGTCCAGTATCCGCGTGTCTTTATGTGAATTTCATTCGTACGATCTTTGCTATCTCCTGCAAAAGACGGAAATTTCCTCTTCGAGTTACTCAGCGATTTTCTCAACTATACAACTATTATGATTTTTTTCTTTCTTCATTTTCTGTACACTTACATGCGTGTAGAAACACACACATGTATGTGTATTATATATATTTATGCTTATAGTCAACAAGGTACTTAAATATTCCTCTTTATCCCCGAGTCGCTACGCTGCTAAGATTTCATCAATATCCTTTTTCCCTTCTCTTCCTCGCCTCCTCTCTCTCTCTCTCTCTTTCTCTCTCTCGGTTATTCACTTTCTCGTTTCACCCTCTTTGTAATCGTTTACTTTGTGTTTGTTTTTAACAATTCGATTTTCGAAAATGTTGAAATCGGCGCGCGAAACCGCGCGTGTGTATACCGTTCTTACACGTAATTTATTCCTATACCCAAAATAATTATACCGTTATTAACAATATCTAAACACTATATAGCTCTCACTTCCGAAGAAATAACATTACGTACAATTTCTTTTATCTCTTGCTTTTTGTACAACCCTTCTGACCGTTTTTTGCTTCTTAACTCGTTTACTTTTATTCATTGCCCTCATCCTCTTTCTTATTCTCGTCGTCGTGACGAGACGATCGATCGAACGTCGGGTTTTTCTTTTTTATTTTACTTTATATGTACCGTTATTTTTGCTATCTAGTAAACGTGGATTCGGGTCTTTGAAAGTTGTCGCGATGGCCGAGGTGTGACGCCGCGGTTACGGTGAACAATTTGGCGAATGAACGTCGCGCCCTTTACCTTTTTAGTTACGATTCGAAATTTATAAATTTTAGGCCTCGGTTATCCAGCGGAGATGCTCGTACGCACTCCTCCCGTTTTTTTTTATTTATGTATACGTACTTATTGTTTTGTTTTTTTTTGTGAAAATGAGCGATCCCCAAAGCTTTCGGCTTGGCGCGAAAAAGAAAGTTGCCGACCGTTGCGTCACACCTGGCGGCGATAGAATGAACTGATACGTCAAACTCGGAAGTTTTGCGCTTTTTTTTCAACATTTCTCCTTTCTTTCATTCGCGAGTGCGTTTGACGTATTTACGAATGGGTTCATTTCGAATTACGGATATTTTCGTTTTATTCAGGTATCTCTCGACCGTGCGATTCACGTCCGGATCTTCAACATCTTTTGTTTCTTTCATTCTATTGTCAATCGATACAATTAGTATAAACCTGCGAACGCTTTGTTTTTCCTAATCGATATAATTTATTTCGCTCTCGGTAAGCTTCCCGATATTCCCTTCCGTCCGCCCTTCCTATCCCAATTACACATTTTAGAATTGCCTTGGCCACCAACACTACATCGAGTTATATTTATATATATTTATATATATATATATATTTCCATGTTTTCACTTTTTCGGTAATATATAATATTCTCTACAGATTTCGAATGATCAACAATATTTCTGGGTGCACTTTTTTTTTGGTTTTGCCTTTACAGCCGAGAAACGAAATGAAGAACAGTTCAGGCGACTAACATTCTCCCTGGCCCTTTTCACATCGACATGATTGTACAGCTGTCTATACTTTCTCTTTTTTTAGCATTTACCACGCGGCTGGAACGTTCAACATCTCTCTTTTTTTTCGATTAGCACCTGTTATTTGTTTAGCGTTATTTCTCTGTTTCTCTCCTCTCTTCTTTTCCGTCGCACGTTTGTCCCTAATTTTATCTCCACATGATTCCAACGTCGACCGACGTGGCCCGGATTATGAGCAAATTTCCAAAAAAGTGTAACCGAAAGTTACGAAGGAATATAAATAATTATCTCGGCAATATTTTCAAAACGTGATCCTTCTTTCCTTATTCTCGTATCAAACCGATCGCTTCCTTCGAAAGTTGCTCATGTGACTAATTTACAATGTTTGGTTGTCGATTATTAGAAGAAAAAAAAACGTGAATAAAAGTTACAATAGATGACAAATAAAAAACAAAACAAAACTAAACGAGAATCAGGTTCAACAAACAATGATCGTATTCTATCTCGCTTTAAAATGTAAAGACCTCGAGTCTGGCCAGGTTAAGAGACGCGTTTTCTTTTTTTATGGCACTGTAGTGATTGCGTGGAGTAACTGCAATTGTTTTTTCTTAACATATCATTATTTCTTTTGCCATTAGGTACTTTTTTTCTGTGTCTCTCGCTAGTCAGACTAAGCCATGATAAAATTTCACTATTTCGCTCTCATTCTCACTTGCTCTCTCTCTCTCTCTCTTTCGCTGAATATTCGGTTTCGATCGTTATTAAAACAACTCTGTTCGGCTAATAATGCCTCCTGTATCGACATGATTGCGATTAACACGCTCATTTTCATTTCCTCGTCAATGACTCGTGAACTTTGATGCAAGATGGAAAAGAAGAGGATTGAGTGTAACGAGGAGTAAGAACAAGAACGATAGAATAAAAAGAAAGAGATGAAAGAAAAAAATGTACATATGCGTATGTAATTATGACGTAGCCTAGCGCACACACAGCCAAGTTAACGTGACACTCGAATTATAATATTTCCCCCCCTATAAACCCGAGCCCATTTCCCAATAACAAACACGAGGGAACTTTTATTACGGATTTCTTTTTTTTTCTATTTTTTTTCATTTTTCCTTTCATCTTATTTCATCACTGCAACTCTGTTTCTGGTTTGCTTGAATTATCACGAGGGTAGCTCATTAAAATGGAAATCGAGGTGAATCGATGCAATTCCTACTTTCTCCCTGACGCTATAGACATAATTTTCTTTGAATTCATTTGTTTATATTATATATATATATATATAGCTTTCTTTTTAATTTCATTTACCTGTCCCGTATGCATAGTCTACCGCGTGCGAGATTTTAACGACTACCGATTGAAAAAAAAAATGTTTATTCTCGTGTTAAATCGTGAGGACGACGATCCCACCGTGATCATCTCTCGTTGTGTGTTCATTTTTTAACTTTTTCTTTCGTCCCGTTGTGTTTAAATTTTCGAATCCTCCCGCGCTCAATTTGTGAAATCCTATATCCGGACTGCGATCGTCCGTTTTTAAATTACAACTTTAGCGAACAATGTAATGATTCGTAATAATAAGAATAATAATGATGACAATAATAACATGACGTGTATTCTCGATTTATGAATGTATGTGTATGCTTTTTTACTTGTCGTTCCTTCTTCTCTTTCTTTCTTATTTTTTTTTTTATTTTTTTAACTCGCATGCTCGCGCACAGGATCGCCGGAAAAAAATTGTCTACATTCACGGTAACCGCGCGACCGCTTTTGTACGCGAGCACGCGACCTTTTTCGAAAATCTGGCATTTAATTTAATGATATACAATTCACTATATATATAATAAAGTCATACACGTATTATACATATAGTGTTAGATTTAATATATTATATTTATCCATGTATGATCTGCTCTTTTTTATGTATATATATATATATAATTCTGTTTAATTTAATTTATATATTCATTTATACTCTTATGATTTATGCATATTAAAAGTAGTGAATGTATCGGTGAGAATGAACGATTTGTTATGCTTGAAAACCGGACTTTGAGAGTGCGATGATTTTTATTTTTCTTCCTCGAGCAATAAAAAAATGATCCTCTCTTTTCTTGAACAACTCGCAGGTAGCGTTCGTTAAAAAAAATGATAATAGAAGAAGAAAAATAACTGAACTCGAAAGAAAAGGAGTTTTGAGAAGATTTAGAAGAAAAAATACAGAGTCGTGTTCGGCTGAGGATTTGTAAAAAATTGATTTCGTTCACTTTCTCTTAGTTTCCACTGAAACAGGAACTCGGATTTTATTTCTTTTCAATGTTTCATTATCAAAGAGACACGCGCGGTTGGCGGACTGCGAGAAAAGGGGACGATCGAATGAAAAATTGTTTTTTTTTATTTTTTTTTCAAAGTGCACTTTTGATTTTGTAAGTTTTCACTCAAGTATGGTTTGATTTTCACGAATTTACATGATGATGAGAATTAAAGGAACGACATGATTAGATTCCGAGGGAAACAATTATTCGGAATAAAAAACCGAAGGAAATAAAGAAACATTGCGAGTCCGACAGAAGCACGTGTCTCTTTGATCCTTACTCCTAAATATTAATCCCTTCGGGATAGCACGAACGTGTCGTCTCTTTTTTCCTTTCGTCTTCCGCGTTTGACGCGATTCTTTTTTTTCGTCACTTTTTTTGTACCCCAACACCATTGTTTCTCTCTTTCTCTCTCTCTCTGCCCTCGAAGTTGTAAAAAGCCTGTCTCTAAAATTTCTCGTGGCTCCAGCGGGATCGGGCATTCTCTGGGAGGGGATCTTTTGTTCTCGTTTTCTTATTTTCTTTCTTTCTTTTTTCCATAGCGATCGCAATAATTGTTTTTTTTTCCAATCGCATTATTGACGTTCGAAATGTCATTAGAATTAGAATTAGAATTAGGATTAGAATTATTATTATGTATATTATCATATTATACCGTGATCAGGTATACACGCAGAGGAAAGCTCCATTATCCCGAATCGTCCTTGACTCGATGCACATTCGCTTGCCGAGAAGCTTACTTTTCCTGCGCAAAACCAAAATTGCTACATTTTTTACACGACAATGCACAATAAATATATATTTTTTGTTTCTTAAAACAGATTTTTTTTTTCGACTCGAAAACACAAATTTGTAATTGCATCAATGTATAACCGTCATCAATTACTCTTTTTTTTTCTTTTCAAATAAAAATTTCATTTCTCTATTATCATTGTCAGACAATTCTGAACGTCTTTGAGTTAAACTTTTTTTTTCATGGCATATGCTACCTGAAAGTTGTTCGAGACGAGACTGACACAAAACTTTGAACGGCGTATAATAAGAAAGGAACGATACAATAATAGAGTGGAATAAAAAATTGAAAATAAAGTGGAAAATTAAACAGAGACAGCGAAGAAAATAAATCAAGCACATGTACACACACGCGTTGTCGTCTGTCGGTGATAATTTTTTTCGTGTTTAACGGTACAAAAGAAATGATGGCAAAAAGTAGTGAATAAAAATGAAACACAGGGAATCTCGCTGTATAAAAATTGGTCTAGAAAAAAAAAATAAGCGAGAAAAATAATCTCGCTCGATCTTCTCTATGTTTTCAATATTCAACATTTTTTTCACTATTTTTCACTTTTATTTCGAAATCGCGACGATAGATGCCCATGGTCCGAACGATAGATCGCGATTCTTAATTCTCTCCTCGTTCACGATCCTCCCGATTGAAAATTCTTTGTACACGCGAATGGCACGACGAGCCGTCACGAAAAGGATTGACGAAAAAACGATCAATTAAAAAAAAAACGAAAAAGAAAAAAAACAACAATGATTTATGCGTTATCTACTGGACTGCACGATGATACGAAAATCATACGAAACGACTTCTTCCCCTTTTTTTTCTTCGTTCCTCGAATTTTAACCCGCGCTTCGAAATCTCTCTCTCTCTCTTCCTTCTCCCTGTTTTTTCTTCGTTTCACCCACATCTCGTCACTTAACTAATCAACACAACTTTCCGGGGACTTGAAGATACGAAGAGCGAGTTTTTCTCTAAATATTTATACACGGAGTCCCAAAGACAGCGTTTCGCGTAGTCATCGTTTGATATAATCATTTTTCAACGTGTATAGAACTGTAAAACGCGAGATACCGATTTTTCCGTCTCGCTATTTTCCCCTCTCTCTTTCCCGGACGCAAGTATTATGTCAACAATATTTATAATAATGTTCCATTCCCCTTCTCATTTACATAAACATTCGATTTATTTTTTCATATATATATTAGATATATATATATATATACTTTGTTTTCCACCTTATCGATTTTCAAGTGAGTCTTATCATTCACGTCTCGACAGAATGTGAATTCTGTCTTTCAAATTAATCTAGGTGAACCTTTTCGCATATATACATATACATATATCATGTGTATACATATACATGTATATTTTTTATTCATCTTTTCGTTTCATATATATATATATAATTCTTTTTCTTCAACTCCCTCATCGTATATATATTTCTCTGCTTTTTCTCTCTTTTTTTTTTTCTTATTCCCTGCTCTCAATATATTATCGTCAATTATATTTCACGTATTTATAAATATACAACTCTCTCTCTCTATCTCTTTGTTTTTGTTTTATATCCTCTGCTCGATAATTCTTTTCCTCTTTCGTATTTTTTGTCACAATTTTTTTTTTCCAAAAAACGGTGAGCCAGTGCCCCCCCCCTCCCTTTTTCATCAACTCCACTTTTCTCTCCTCAATCGGCGATTGTACGCGCTTATCTCGGTCGAAGGAGGAAAAGAGACGAAAACCTTGCCTTCGGAAAAATTCTTCAAACTCGGTTTTCCGGCTCTTTTCGACCTTTCGCTCAAATTCATTAGGGGATCTAACTACGCACTCGGCTAATTCTCCGATCGAACCGTCCGACTCGCGATCACCTCGACGAATTTTTCACCCTATCGAACAACGCCCGATCGGGGACAAATTATCTAAACTTTCGTCACTCTCCGTAGTTTCTTCCGAATTTTCATAATAATAACAAACTTCCTACCATCGTTATTATCATTATAAAAAAAATGGAGAATTTTCAGCGTCAACTCTCCGGCTCTGGAATCGAGTGACCCGGCTATCTCCCGACTCCCTCCTCTCCTGAGCGTCGCAATTCCCAAATTCTTCGCGAGAGAAAAGATGAACGACTCTGGTTACGGGGACGAATGAACGTCTTGGAATGAAATCTGAAGGTAAGAGATACGAGAATGAGGGGAAAAAAAACAGTCACTGCGGAAAAACGCGAGATTTTCGGGTTTTTTTTTTATGAAGATGAAGTTTTCTCTTTTTAAACGCGGTTTCCTCTTCGCCGGACCAGCCAGCACACAGACTCTCGTGCACATATATATTTATATTCGTGTGCGCGAACTCACGCGTTCACGCACACAAAATGTGTATATATATATATATATTTATATAAATATACGATCTTTCGTACAATTCCAAACAAAGTGTTTTCTCTGATCCGAGAGTAATCAATCTTTGGTATTCGTTGAAAACGACTTTTCTCTTCTGCCTTATATTATGGTTTTTTCCCCCCTTCCTTAATGCCTATGAGCTCTCGATACCGTTTCGCCTACCTTGACTTCATTCTTTCGTCACAATATTATTGTGAATCAAGAGAGAAAAAAAAGGGTCATGTCTCACCAGCCCTCTTTTCCTTTCGGTTACAGATTCTCGTATTACTCTTGTAAAATAGGTCGAGAGGCCTGATGGGAAATTGGTCTTCGGGGTGTAAAGCGTTCTCGAGGCTTCTCCTTGAAAATTCCCGAAAGATCTCGTAGCTCCGGTCTCTCGATTTTGTCCGGTATTTATTATGGAGTACGTGCGTTTGATGTGGCTCCGATGTAGAGTGAATGTAATAAGTGTGATAAAGCCCCGTAACGTGGTATATCACAGAACAATTGTGGTTTGTGTGTGTGTGTGTGTGTATATACACACAGAGAAAAACAAATATATTTATATGACCGATTCCACCTCAAGACAACGACGTTTTTCGGATGACCTCTTCGATTTCTTTTATTTTTTAATATGTTATTGTAGATACTAAATAAAGTAT
>JAPYYW010000801.1:0-40548 GCA_030522545.1 Cremastinae sp. A BG-2022a
AGATAACGAAAATGCTACTTATTCGAGGCGCAATTCAAGAATTCATATTGAAAAATTCGAAAAACTGATCGAATAGTCAGTTTTTTCGATTTTTCAATAGGAATTCTTGAATTTCGCCCCAAATAAGTAGCATTTTCGTCATCTACGGAAAATTTCCGATTAAATAAGGTCTTAAAATCGAAAAAAAATTTCAAAAAATTTGGTGAGTCACACTGAATCTCGTGGACCCAGGAAAATTTCAATTATAGCCATATCTTTCCTTTCTCTTGAAGAAATTAATTTTGTTAAGGGGGATTTTTAAAGAAGTGAAAGGTGCAGGAATTATGTTGATACATGCATTTTTTAAAAAGTTATGACGCCTCGGAGATTTTTGAAAAAATCAAAAGTTTTTGAATTTTTTGAATTTTTAATTTTCGGTTTTAAGAGCCTATTTGATCGGAAATTTTCCGTAGATAATGAAAAATGCTACTTCAATTCGGTGTGTAATTCAAGAATTTATATTTAAAAAATGCAAAAAAATAATTTTTCAATTAGTTTTTAAAATTAGTGTACTCTATTTTCTGACGTTGCAATTATTTTTCAAAATTATTCACAATTATTTTCTTTACAATCCACAAATTTTCTCACAAGTTTATTATATTTTCTGAATGGTTCCTAATTTTTCCAAAAATTACGTCAATCAGTTATTGATGACTTTTATTGACTAGTCTGCATCGATGGAACCACCAAGTTTTTATTTTGAAAGTATCGTTCGAATGAAACGTTCGATATTTTGGTTGCGATGGTTAATAAAAAAAAAGTGCAGTCCCTCCCATAACTTCTGTCGGGGAACTTATACCCCGGCGTGTCAGTGGGGAATATGGGGAGGAGGGGAGGCAGAAGCATTATGGAGTGTGTGGTTTACGGGGATGCTCGCCCAAAGTACAAACGTGAAAAAGGTTCGAGCTAACGATATATCTTGGACTATTGTCTTCGCGGATATTCCTCGCTTTCTCTCCTTCCTTCTCTCCGGACGAAAAGGCGCGACAGTCGCTCGCGCTCTCGCGGCCATTATATCAAGATTAACTCTCTCTCTCTCTCTCTTTCTCTCGCCGAGGCTCAACATTGAGAGAAACGGTTCAGGTCCTTACCGTCCCGAGCGTATACGAGCGCGCGTATATAAAAAAGGACATTTATCCGTACGTATGTAGAAACGAAGAGCCAGGGTGAAAGGACAAAAATACAGGCGACTCGGGAGAGGAGAGACGAAAAAAGGCCGAGGATTCACGGTGGAAGGGGAGCGAGAAATAAGACGAAAAAAAAAAAGAAGAACAGAGGGAGTTGCGCATGGAATATAACGGGTGAGAGCTCTCTGCAGAATTGGACGTTCTCTCCCTGCACTTTTTACCTTCCCGTCCGTTTTCGCGTGCATGACAACGTGCCTCTCTTCGCAAACTTATCTTATTTTTGAAGAAAAGTATATTTTTTGCCGATATATGTGGAAGGAGAGAAAAATGCGAGAGGTTGTTACGAAGGGATACGGAGGAGGGAACGTCGATGCTCTCGCTGCTGGTGGTAGTTCTTCGGCTGCCGAACGGGGAGAGGGACACGGCACGAAGACGGAGAGGGTACGGCGGAGGGCTCTCGAGGACGGCGCCCAGCGACGACAACGGTCAACTCTCTCTCTCTCTCTTCTTCGATATATTCTTACGTACATTTTTCTCTCCCTCTCTCTTTCTCTCTCCTTGAAATCGTATGTGGGAGCCTCCCCCGGCCTCCGCGGAGCCCTTGTACCGCTCACAATGTCCCGGCGAGCGGGCACGCTGCAGTTTCGACGGGGGTGTATGCCAGGCATCCGCGGAAGAGGACATTATAAGGAGTTATGAGGTTCTGCCTCATACGTGAGCATCCCCGAGTTCCGTCCCTTTTCTCTCTTCTTCGTCGCTCCCGAGGACTTCTCTCCTCTCCCCAGCACGCTTTCGGCACCACGAACTTCCCTCCTAGCCTTTATCCTTGCGTCCCTCTCGGACTCTCTTTTTTTCGTCTCTTTATATCCTCTTCTTTTATTCTCTTTTTCCTACTCTCATCCGCGCTTGCACGAGTGTCCGCGCTAGTCTCTCCCTCTCTCTCTCTATCTCTTTTTCGCTCTTTTGCTCTCCTCCGCGCGAGACACAGGGGATTCTTATACAAGATCTGTGGCGGTTCTTAATGTCCTCTCCCTTTTAATGTTTCCTCGCTCTCTGTGCCCTCGAGGTCGATCCCAAAACATTTCTGCTCCGTTCCATATCCTCGTCGTCTTTGTCTTATATTTGTCTCGATTCCCGTTCTCTCCTTTTATCTCTCCCCGTCTTTATTTTCTTGGCTTTTTCTCCGGCTCGCGCCCCATGCCCGATATATTGAGTTATAACCGGCGCGTATTTATCGTTAAAAATCCTCCGCTGTCCCTCTCTTTCGGTACGAAAGGATGTGGAGGAAGAGAGAGGGACTCTCGCGAAATTTGGCCAGGGGGGAAAAAGAATTTCTGACCGCTGCTAGCCGCGCACGTGAATTCCAGGATCTCGCGGAGCGATCGACCTCTGAAATATCGTCGATCGTGATCGACGCTCTATTTTCCTTCCTCTCTCTCTCACTCCAATCTTCCTCCCGATCCTCGCTCTCTCTCCTTTCCCCGATTATTTATTAAGAAACGCTCATTTAGCCGGCCCGAGGGAGCCAATCGTCCGTCCCGCCAGTCCGTTAACAAGATAAATTAAAAGACCAAAAAAGAAACCAATTAACGTAACCGTTTTACTTAACATATATACCGAATAAATGAAAAATTAGAAAAATTCGATAACATAAAACTCGTTGCTTTAATCTCTCGACCGTGACCCAGTGACACTGAAATTCGGGAAAATGTCGTCCGGCGACTTTCGTCCGGACTATGGACCGGAAGGGCCAAGTGACGTTTCCTGGGCCACGTGGTCCGGGAGGAAACACGTCGTGTGCTTGTCAGCGACACACGAGCGTGGCGAGGGTTGCTCGGCGCCGATGTTTGTCACCGCGCTCGGTCGTCGACTTCCCGCGCAGCTTTTCGGACAACCGGTGTATATATATATATATATATATGTCTGTGTGCGCGGTCCTGCGGACAGGAGGCGTCGAGGAGCGCTCGAACGTTGAGTACACACCGCAGGACTTTATCGAGCCTACACGAGTTAAGGAAAGTCTCCTCCTCGACGTCTTGTCCGACCGTAAAACATCCCCTACGTGTCCCATCCACGGTGCAGACTTCATCCCTCTCTCCGGCCGAAATCGTCTCGATTCCCCGCCATGGACTCTCTCCCCGCGTCACGAAACCACTCTCGGACTCTACACGTTCGCACAAACGTTACGCTCTCGACGAACGATAAAAAAAAACATGCGAGCTCTATATCTCCTTTTCCTCTCGGTCTCGAATTCTCGGTTCGATGCAATGGAATTTCAACGCGTATTATCCAGAACGAAAACACACGCATGTGTGGATGTATATATAGGGTCAATACACAATTAATCAGCTGAAAGGTATATAATTGAATAAAAGAAAAATATTTTCTATGCTTTTTTGTACGTTGAAATTTTTCGAGGTATTACGAAATGAGGATGGAACGATGTTTTCCGTGGGCAAAGAGTGATATAACGAATGAAAATATGGAGAATCGAACCAAATTTACGAAAACAGAGCGCTATTGACAGTGTATTCAGCTGATCGTGTACACATGCTGTGTATAAGAACATTTATATAAATACAGAATTGAAAAAGCGAGAGACTTTAGGAAAAGCTTAGAAACTTCATCAACATGATTTTTTTTTCTTGAAAACTTATTAACTGTTTAAGAAATAATTTAAAAAATGTAGAATATAATAAAATTTAGTAAAATATGTAATTTGGTAATATGTAGAATTGAAAATAATTTTTTTGGCTTTTTGTTCGAGAATTTTCATGCATGAATAATATTTAAATTCTCATCTTTTCTATTCTACAGAAAATTTTTTACAACGTTACTGCACTTAAAATTTTTTTCATTTCAAAAGTCGAAAAATTTTGCATTGAAGAATTCAACGAATCGATTTATTACTTTTTTCGCATATTCGTGAATTTTTTATAATAACATAAACTTTTTAAATTATTTTCTAACGAACTTTATTCCGCACCCCAGATATAGTTTTGTGCACGATTACGAGAGAGGGGAAGCTTTTGTTCGCGTGACCATGTCGCGTCTCCGGAGAAAAAGAACGAGAGCGAGAGAGCGAGCACAACGCGTACACGAAACGTTCTTTTCCAGAGGGACAATCCGAAGAGAATGAACGAGGGGTAAATAAGACAACGAACAGTACACAAAAAGAGAGATCGTAGAGATCTCTATGGATAACCGGAGTACCGAGTATCCGAATTCTCATCCGAAGTTCAGGTACGAGAGGTTAAAAAAAAATCACGACGAGGTGTTACGGGAGAATCGCAGTCGTTTTTTGTCTTGGCCGTCCTTTGAAGGTACGAATCACAAATATATATTCTTTCACGGGGACACCTATCTATACTTTTTTTTCCTCCAGAAACACGAAACGATTTGTTTTTCCAAAGATGGGAAGAATAATAATTTATCAAAATATCCCGTGGAACACATTCTTTCGTTTCGTCTATTTTGAGGTTTGTTTAGGGGTTTCCTTCCCTCTCTCTCTCTCTCTCTCTCTCTCTCTTCCTCTCGCAGTTCTTTTCTCGTCATCGGTTTTCCTTCGACACCTCGCTATTTCACGCCTTGAATCACGTTCGTGGAACAGAGGAGTCGAAGAAGAAAGAAACGGTCTCGAAGGCGGAAGCTCCGGAGGGGATGGAGAGGGGCGAGGTGCGAGATATAAATGTGTACACAATTGAGAAGGGAAACGAGTCCTTTGGATGGTCAGAAAACAGGACCGAGTCCAGGTTACCTCAGGGGGTAGCATTTCTCTCTCTCTCTCTCTCTCTCTCTCTCTCTCTCTTTGGTTCACTCGCGATTTACGCAAGAGCTGCTGAGAAATTTGAAGACAATGGAGACTCGGACGTTTTCACACGGCCTGGGGTGTCCTCTCGATGTGTGGCCGCGTTCTTAATATTTGTCCGTGGACTCGTCGCGGGAAAAAGTCGGTGGGTCATGCGAGGGGACACCGCGGCCGTTTCTGGCCCGAACTCGCCCCTCGAACGTTCGCGTCCGAGGGGTCGGCGTAATGATTTTTCGCCAGGTCGGTCATCACCTGGTCCTGAATGAGATTCTCTCTCTCATCGTGCATAAATTAATTCGATGCGAGTTTCCACCCTCCGAGATCGAAAAACGTTCGTCTCTCTCTCTCTCGCCCCTTGCGAAATTCTCCCCTGATATCTCGACGGCGAGACAACGAAAATTTTCAACGGAAGGAATCTGCCGAAAAAAATGCACGAGAAAGGAGGGCAGCTGCGAAAAGGGAGTGAATAAGAAGAAGAAAAAAAAGAGAGCTGGAATTCACGAGGGTTAAACGCAATTCTGGAAACATTAATTTTCTGGAATTTCCGTTGCGAGAGCTCGGGAGCGACGTTTCTTGATAATATTTCGTGGCACGATTTTGAAGGAAATCGAGATCGAGGGAGAAAGAGAGAGAGAGAGAGACGAGACTCGGAGAATATCGTGACGTCGAAGGGGATTAAAAGAAATACCGACGGTTTGTCCTTTCGGCTTTAACACGCGCGCGAAACGTTATGACCCTCGACATATTACGACGTGTGTTCGTGTGTATTATTTTTTCCCTTTTCCTCTCGTATATAAGCGTTCACCGCGGGGATAAATTCTTTCCTCAAATAGTTTTATCCTCCTGTATAACCGAGGCTCTATGCATTATTTCACCGATGCTCGTGAAGGATTTTTATAGTTGTCGCTATGAGGGATCACCTGGAGATGAGGTGTGCGCGATGCAGAAGAAAAACCCGAAAAAAAAGGAGAAAAGAATAAGTGGAATAAAATAAATACCCCACCAGCAAACCGGTCACAGTCGCGCTTTTGTCGAAATTTTTACGATTTCCTCGAAGCGACGTTGGCTTCAAAGCTTCGTGATGGCTTGTCTGTTTCCTAATGACCGTGGCCTCATCCCGCTTTCAAGGAAAGAGCCAGACGGCGAGAGAAAACATCCGCAGGTTCGATACAAGGTGTATCGATGCTCGATGCCACGATCTTCCTCTCTCTCTCTCTCTTATTCTTTCTCTCTTTCTCTCTCTCAGAATGTAACATGCGCGAGAGAACATTGGAGCGAATGCGAGAAGAAAATAGAGGACCTTTTTGGCCAAGGGCTCTCGCCATTCCACCCGCTCTTTTTTCTTTCTATCCTTGCTCCTGTGTGTACCAGTTAATTCCCCAGAGCTCGAGCCATACACAAACGCAGCTTCCTTTTCATCTCTCTTCCTCCATTTTCCCTTCTTTCTTTATTCTTCCTCTTTCTTTATTTTCTCGCTCTCGCTCGCCCACTCTCTCCGAATGAATATGTATACGTTTTGTGTGTTGCGAGAGAAAGAGAAAAATGGGAGAGGAAAATAGCGTTTTCTCACGGTTTGCCAAAAAGGGACCGTCCACCAGCAAAAGTGGCCAGGTAAACGGGCATTGTCGTCATTCTCCGCCTTCACCACGACGATTAGCCCCGAAAACGGTGCGGGAGCCGTTTTTTTTCTCCACTTTATTCTCCCTCGATCTCTTTCATTCCGTGAAAATTTTCTCCCGAAAATCCATTATGCACGATTTTCGCATCGTTTCTCAAGCCAGTGTTTCCGCAAGAAGTTTCTCCCGCGTTGCACAGTATATGCTCATTTCGGCTTTCGAATTCATCTCGGCATTTGCATCTTCCGCCCTCGAAATGACGCTCGAGAGCGAACACCTGCGATTTTCTTTCCTCTCCCCCCGATGGTGACAAATGTCGTGTGCTTTTGACAGTCGTGACGATGACACTTTTTCTCTCTCCTCTGTGTCTTGATTCGGGGAACGAATCTTTCACGTCGATCGTGATTTTATTCCGATCGTGAAAATTAATTATCAGGCACCCCGATGAATGCCGTCGAGTGTGCGCTGCAGCGCGCGCGACTCGATGTCTCAACAATGAGATTCCCCGGGCTCTGGCGGAGAACAAGCGGCCTTTTTTCTCCGGCAAGGTAAAACTGAATGGGCCGAAGATCTTAACGAAGATTGGGTGACGAATCGACGGATCTCCGAGAGGCGCACGAATCTCTTGGTAAAAAAAAAAGGAAAGAGAGAGAAAGGGAGAAAAGACGCGCGGTGAGGAGAGAGAAGAGAAAAGGGACGCAATCGATCACGAGGAAAACGAGTGACGGACGAAGGAAAATCTGCTGCTGGATTCTCTTCTTTTTTTTTCTCTAATATACACGCGCGATTCTGGATCTTTCGGCTGGATTAAGAGCGTATATCTCTCCGAGGATCGTACAAAGAGAACGAGAGCGCAAATGCGCACGAGGAAAATTCGCCGGGGATGGAAGCAGAGACGCTACGAGGGGGTGGGGATGAAGCAACAATGGATATATTGGTCGCAGAGTCTTGGCAGGATTCGAAGATCCTAAAAGGTAAAAGTCCATAAACGAAGGGAGAGAACAAGGGAGAGGGCGATCCATCTTTGGCATTCATTCACCGAGAGAATGAGCCCCGTTGTGGGAGTGGACATTTTCTCCTATACGCGCAACCGGCAATGAAAGAATACACTCGATGAAAATCCTTCCGAACGGCACCGAGGAGCGAGATGCGCAAGAAAGAAACTCGCCGAGAATTATGAGATCGGAGGAGAGAGAGAGAGTCCACTGAATGGGAAACATCGTGAAAAACCCAAAAACGTGGAAACAATTCCGTAAATCTCCGTTTCCGCTTCGGCTTCTTTTCCTTGTAATCCAGTTCCCTTTTTTTTTCCTTTCGCGACGATTTCGTGGGAGCGCGACTACACAGCGGGACGTTAATTTTTCCGAATCTTTACATTTTGGAGATTTCTAAAAACTACTTTTTTGTTTTTTTCATCGCACGAGAGTAGGAGGAAAAAAAAATTGATAAAATATTCTCGCGATCCCGAATTCTTTTTTTTTTACTGCTTTTTGTTCTCTATATTTATTTTTTTTAGAGAGGGGAAGAATGAAGGAAGATGCCACTTGGGATCGGCCGGTCATAATGAGTGGCCGGTGAGCACATTGTCATGTTAATCTCTCCATGGGTTTCACAGTCTTCTTTCTTTTTTCTTCGCTCTCTTCCCCGAGGAATTCTCTTGCACGCTTCTTTCTTATTCTCCGCGTCCTCGTTTCGCCTCGCGCAGTTTCGTCGTTTCTGGTCTAGGGACGGAAGATCCTTGGCCCCGCGCGAGGATTCGATGGACAAAGGGACGGACCGGTCTTTCTCGAAGGACGGACACAGAGCTCTCTCGATCGCGTCTCCGCCGCGCTCACCGGCCGTCACACATTCGCGCAACGCCTTTTTTCCCCTTCCAATCAATTAACGCTCTTTCGTCAATTACAGAATAAAATATTTGTTTCTCTGAGAGAAAATTATGGTACATTTTATTAAATAAAAATAATAATTATATCAATTATTATAAAACTTTAAGAATATGTCTACCAAAAATGGCATAATTTAAAGAGAAATGCGTAAATATTTTCTAGGATCAAGTGATTGGAAAAGTTGTCAGCTTCCTAATACCTAATTCTTAATTCTTAATACCTAAAAGTTGAATCCTTTATTTTAAATATAGTATTTTTTAATTGCAGTAAATAATACGCTTTAAAAAATCGTAAAAAAATATTCAATTTGACTTGAAAGACATATTTAAATTGTATTTAGATATATCCTGAAAATATATATTTACTTTTATAATTATATTTATATTCGTGATTACTGACTCTGAATTTCACTCAGAACTTCAGCTTTGCGGGAAAAAAAAATTAATCGAGAACTCCGTCGAGTTTTCCGCGCGAGAAAACAAAAATCCAGCCGAAGGTTCCCGCGCCATCGGAAGATAACAATTAACCGCCGAGCCGTGTCTCCATTTAGATACGCTCTTCCGCACGAGCGAGTTTCAACGTTCTATAGCGTTCACAGAATGATTTTTATCCTCTTTTTGCCTCTTATTTTCATCAGTCGCGGTACAGAGACCTCGGAATATCTCTCTCGTTGTCACGGGACATATTCTTTCATCGAAAGAATTCTTCGGGAAAGTTTCGAAAAAATTATCGGCACTTTCGTATCACAGAAAAATAATAGTTTCGTAATAAAAAAAATGATTGGACGTTTTTTTATTTTTATTTCGAGACGGGCACACGTTCCGGGAAATACGGAGAGAAATGATTTATGATATTCTCAATAATTAAAAGCGATGATGCAAGTTGAATTCTTGAGATTCATCGGGTGGACAGAAACGTTTTTGTCGATGCGAGGAACGAGGGAGAGATTTTTGTGTCTCGGGGCTCTCATTCGTCCCGTATTTATTGAATCGAAGGAGCGACGCGCGGTGCAGGTAATATACGAAATACACGTTTTATTTCTCGCGTGTGTGCCGAGGCAAGATCGGCGCGAGAGAGAGAGAGAGAGAACGAGCGCGGAGGGCAAGGAGCGCGGAGGCGGCGAAGGACCAGGTGCTCTTTTCCTCTTCTGTCATTTACGTCAAAACGTATACAGGATAGCCGTATAATAAAATTCACCTCCGAGCACCCACCGGGCCTTCCTTTTCTCTCGAGGAGCCGAGCGAGTCCCCCCGCTTCCTCATTGTTGTTTAGTTTACGTTACACGCTCACCGGAGCTCCTTATATTCCCGTACACTCTTTCTCTCTCAAGACTTTGACTATTTGTTTACTAATGACGAATTGTCCTCGGAGTATTCTCCGCCCGCGCGCACACACGCTCGCACGAGAGCACACCAAGAATTCCTTTCATTCATGTCCTCGCTGAAAAAAAAGGTACGCGGGCTGGAAATTAAATTCTTTCCCGTTTCGAGAACGAGAAAAAAACAACGCACGCGTGATCTCTCTCCTACGGTCCAATTTCGTTTGAGATCGATTCAAAGAAAGTTTCGGTGATTAATCGGCTTTCCAGACACGCGAGACGATACTCGAGTCGATTTTGCGTTTGAACCCGAGGCCAGAGTCGCGCCGATATCGCTTGGTGTTCGTTGGGGAGGCAAAGGGGGGGAGAGGGGAAGAGGGGAAAACGGAGAGGAAGAGTCTCTCCTGAGGCTAGTCGGAGCAGGATCACCCTGGCCAATCCGAGCTAATTGGGCCTCCATAGGTAATTACGCGCAATTAGGAGTAGTCCGCAGCCACTCTAGCCCGATGAACAATCTTGCCCGCGTGTACGTACGAGCCCGCACACGCCTCTCGGGCTCTGTGTGAACACGTATTCTTGAAATAAGCTACAAATTGGAGTGAGCTCTCGGAGCGAAGTGCGGACGGGAGGAAGGACAGCCGAGAGAGCCGGGAAGACCGCGAGAGCTCGTAAGAGGGATGAAATTAGAAGATAGACGAGAGAGAAATAAGAGAGCCACTCCGGACATATCCGGCAGGTACACAAATTATCTGGCGACGAAAAAACAAGCCGGAGAAGCAATTAAATAATACCACCTCATCGCCACACACAGTCCTTTTCCTCTCTCATCCTCTGCTCTTTTATTCTCCCTTTTCTCGCTCACTCACCGGGGCTATCGTCGCTTCTCTCTCTCTCTCTCAGTCCCGACGTATAATTGGAAAGGCGCGGGCTGGAATCTACTTTTTGAGCGAAATGTTGCCTCTTCTCTCTTTTATTGAATTAAAACCACTCAAAATGTAGCAACGACGTGTATCTTTTTTTTTCAATTCTTCGTTCTTTTTCCCTCATCGTTTTCAGGTTGAAATAATCGTTTGAAGGGTGGAAAAAAATGCAGACAAAAAGGGGGAAACGATCGACGAAATCGAAGTCAATTGCTCGATGCACTTAGCGAAAAAAAATGGCAGGACACTCGGGGGGGAAAAAAAAATGGTCGACAATGGCGCGAGGGCGAAAGAAATAAAAGAACGCGCCGTGCGGAGAGATGGCCAATGATCCAGGCAATCGTGGTCGGCGCGAATATTACCAGTATATCACGCCTCGATTCAGCTCTCGCTCCCGCGAAAATTCGGCGACTCTCCGCCGGGCGAGGCCTCCGGGCGGCGGGAGAGCGTGTTCGGCAACAAAACGGGCCGCTCGCAAAACCGGGAGAGAATCGCCGTCGTTTCCAGTACGAACAATGCAGCGACAATGGGATCGCATCCGATTTTTACATGCCAATTTTGGGGCTGGGAAGTGCGAGGCGCGGAGAGAGGCGATGAAACGCGCCGGAATGCGCGCGTAGGAGTCGGGGCCGAATCTCTCTCTCTTCTGACGGCTCGATCGAGAGACTCGCCGAAACATACATAGACGCGCGGGTATACGTGTGCTCCGAGAGAGACCCAGATACGATTCGCGATGTATTGTGCGGTAGACAATGCGTCGATAATTGCGCTAAACGCTTACCATTCATACGCCCATTTCTGGAGCCGAATTCGAAACCTCTCTCTCTCTCTCTCTCTTGTTCGCGTTTCGGCGTCTCTCTTTATTTCCTGGCCTATCCATTATCGTTACGAGAGAGCACAAAATGATCGGGGTCGCGCGATGCATCGTTGCGCCCATTCGAATCGCAATATACCGATTTTTCGTCCCCCCCTACCGCGCCGTACAATCGCGAGCGATGAGATGAAAAAAGCCAAAAAACGAACAAAAAGGTAAAACAAATGTGAAAATCGATGTTGAATCCCCTCCCAGGCGCCGAAACGAACGGTATACACAAATATTTATGAGTTTACGGTGTCTTCGGCACACACACGCGGCGGTATCGCGTAGAACGATAACAAATCGGATTTCCGATCGTTAGCGTGCCGGAGATTTTCGGAGTCGGGAGAAGAAGTCGACGGGGATCAGACGTTCTCCTCTCTCTTTTCCCTCTCTCTCTCTCTCATTATTTCTCCGATCGGGACGAGAGAGGAAAGGATTTTTCTGCATCTTGTGCTCGGAAGATTGCCGAGAGACTAGAGAAAGCGAGAGAGAGAGAGAAAATACGAGAGACACGATGAAAGGTGTTGGATTCTCGGAGCTTCGAATTCTCACATCTTTGTCTCGAAAGTACGTGGAATAAAGGAGAAGAGAGAGAGAGAGACGGCTCAGGGTACATCCTGGTCGAAGGAAGTATCTTTTCCTTCGCATTTAGCTACGGGCCTAACTGGTCGTTTATTATGCATCGAAATGCCAGGAAAGATGCCACGCGAGTCGACGAGACGTTGCAAACTCGCGCGCGAAACGTTCAACCTTCCTCTCTTCCCTCTCTCTCCCTCTCTCTCTCCCACCTCTTCCCTCTCGTTAAAAAATAAAATAAATCCTCTCCGGGGAATCCTGAGTGATTCCTCGTCCCTTCGGGTCAGAAGCAACGAGAGGTTTCTCCCGGCTCGAGCCCCCTTATTCGCCCGAGAAAAATTTGTAAAAACGCGCATTCTATTGCCCGATTCATTTTGAATTTTTATCACGGGCGAAAAAAAAATGTATCGGGCGAGCCTCATTATTCCCTGTATTCCTGCGGAAAGTCAGCCTTGAGGTGATTGCGCGGAAGCGCAGACCGAGCGAAATATATTTAAATAAAATGTGGGAACTGCCATTCCATTTATTCGCATCAATGATTACGCTGATTGTGCAGTTTCCCTACCCCCCCTCTCCCTCCCCCCGCCCTCGCTCTTTAAAATCATTGAAATTGTGAATTTCGCAAAGTTAACGTCTGTGTAAAATATATATATCGTCTGCATTTTTTACAAAGTAAAAAAAAATGAAATTTATTTAGCCTGGATAGAAAAAAAAAATAACTCACCGGTACTTTTCCCGCCACAGGCCGTGTCCCGGATGACGTCATATCCTCAAGCGGTGGAAAGGAGTCCCGATGAAAAACCTGAAACACAAGATAGCTCGGTTTAATTATAATTTGCAACAAGTGCTCGGACGTAAGTTCATCCTGTTTTTTTGTCCGTCATTTTTTCTCTCGCTCGCGCTCATTTATATATTTTTGTTCGGAATAATGCTCTGGCTCGACGCGGCGAATACGTCTCGCCCCGGATAAATACGTGTATAAAATTATTAATGAACGCTCGGGCAATGATTCATGAGAGCCACGGGCTACGATTTCTATTCCAGAAGGATGGCAGAATAAAAATAACGACAACAAATAATGACGATAGTTATAAAGGCGAACAAAAAAAATATGTTTAAGAAAAGAAAGAGAGAGGGAGAGAGAGGAGAGAGTGAAAAAAATGTCCCGTTCGAAACAGTTGCCGGCAATAAAATTTGTTTTTCGCATCGGCATTGATATATGGAATGATGAAGGCGTTTTCGATGTGTAGAAGTTAGCGCTCGCGAAAAAAAACGCGAATTTCGCGCGAGAGAGAATGAGAGGAGAGAGGAAAGATCGAAGCAAAAAGAAAATTCTATAATTAGTGCACCGTCGAGCGTTTTTATTTTTGGTTTAAACTTGAACGTCCTTGCAGATAGGTCGACAGCGAAAGAGGTCCGTTTTCACCCTCCCCTCGATCCTCTCATCCTCGCTTAATTTGCTCTCTCTCTCTCTCTCTTCTTTTCCACAGACGCTGCAACGCCACCGCGATATTTTTTTTACCCTCTCTTCTTCTTTTTTCTCTCGTAAAAATATACTAATCGCAGAGGAAAGATAACTAACTTTGCAGCGTCATTTTCGAATTTAAGAGACGTGGCGAAAAAATCGCCGCAAATTTATTTTTGTCTGAATGTATTTCTTTGATCCTTCAGAATTATTTTGTTTGGCACTCTTTTTTATGTGAAATTTCTTTAGTTGCGTTCCACAATATTTTCCAAAACTAGGTTCATAAAAGTTACCTTCACAAAAATATCGAAAATTGAAGGCTATTCTTAAAGATTTTAATCAGACTAAAAAAGTTGTATTTGAATCATAGCAATATACTTTCATTATTTTAAAAATTATGAAGATTTTCAGCATTTTTAGAGGACTTTTAAAAGTCGCTATTTAAAAATTCACGATTTAAAATTTTTTTAAAATGGTCTAAGAAATTTAAAAAATGACATAACTCGAACCAAAAAAGTTCAAAGTCTATAAAGAAACCTTTTTTTTACGATATCATTCTTTAAATAAAAAAACACGAAGTAAAATATTGTGTAAAATTAAAAGGGATATATTCTATGATTTCAAGATAGACAAAGAGAAACGCAACCACGATTTTTTTTTAAATTAAAGAAATATATATAAACTGATTTCAACAACGTTATCAAAAATATTTTACTTTCAAAGTATACACATGTCAAAAATTCCAGGCACTAAATATTTTTTTCATTTGAAAAATATGTTTAATTGATTTGAACGATTTATTGAACGAACGAAAATTTGAAGATTGGTGAATGAAACGTCAGAGGAGTAATGGAGACGTCAAGTGAGCCCGAGTAACGGAATTGCAGCCTCTCGGTGCATCTCCCGCTTAATCCGATCTAAAAGTGCACGTAACACGCTCTGAAGTACCAATGTACCGGGGTTATTGTCACGCGGATGATCTCGCGAGCGAGGCGAGCAGAAGGAATGCGATCGCTGTCGCGGTTCGCTCGCACCCGGCGTGATTCTCTTGTGCGTCTTTTTTGACGCTCTCGTCGAACGAGCCTTGCCGAGGAGGAAATGTTCGAGCACGAGGCGACTTCGTGCTTACGCACCGCCGTGGCTCTACCACGTTTGTCCAATCTAATCGATGTAAAGGAGAGCTCTCTCGTTACGACTCGAGAATTAAAGAGGCCGAGAATCAAAGGTAATTGAACGAGGTACGCGCGTACTCGAATTCCGCGATGTACACTCCAGAATCCAGCAGCCAACGAACGAAAAGACCTTTTGCTCAACATTTATATTTCTATCGCGCAAAAAACAAAATAATAATTCGAATCAAACAATCAAATAGAATTTTTCATAGCATACACGGAGAGAAAAAGTCCGAGAAAAATTACCATGCTGTCTCTGAAAAGCGTATGCAAACGACAAGTATAGAAAATTTTATCGTGCTGGACGGTAAAAATTCTAACGCTAATTTTTCTAATTTTTTTTTATTTTTTCTAATTCTAATTTTTCCAAGATTTTTCAGAAAATTTCCATGCAGCACGGTAACATTTCTAACGCTTTAGACCAATTTTTCCAAGATTTTTCAAAAAATTTCCTATACATGTAGTTTGCACAAGCTTTATAGAGGCAGCATGGTAATTTTTCTCGGACTTTTTCTCTCCATGTAGATATGATTAATCTGAAATAAGTGGAAAGAATTGTTTCTCTTTAAACTGGAGGTTAGAAAATAAAGATGGTGACGAATGAAAAGTGTTTCGAGTTATTGGGGCTGGATGCACGTTCTCGAATTAGAAAAGTCTCAATTCCACCCTTGAGTCTCTCCGCGCTGTGTCTCTCAATTCGTCTTGCGTTTTTTTTTTTTCGTCTCCTACTTCGGTGTAAGTCCGCATGTGTGAAATACGTGGATGCAAGGACGAAGAGACACGGGGAGTGTACATGTACGTTGATACAAATGGTGTCTCGAGTCTCTTCTATCTCTGTGTTTGTTTAATCAGACGCGGAGCTCAGTCTTCATTACCCGCACTAATTTATCTGGCCTGTCGCCCGGCTACACTCTCCGTGCGCCCTCGGAAGTAGACGAGCGAGAGAGAGAGCAGGACACGCTGCTTTCTTTCGCCATATCCTTGGACGAAACGAGAGACGAAGGAGAGAGAGAGAAGGAATGAGACGTGTGTCCACCTCAACACAAAAGACGTCCAAGAATTAAGGAACACAGCGAGAGTCCTGCAGTTTTCCAGGTCACACGGACCGGAGGAAAAATTGGCAAGCTTCGCCGCGAGGAGCGAAACGAGAAATGCAGCGAATCCCTCGCGCGCTGCAGGAAAATACATACAGGGGAAAAAGGGAAAAATAAAAAGAGAGAGAGGGAATAAAAAGGAGAACGCGCGTGCAGACGAAAATTGGACTTCTGAGAAGAGTTAATTGAAAAAATAGCGTGTCCCTTCAATTAACATTAACTCGAGGTCGGAGCTGATGGAGCCTCGAGGGGTTGAAAAGATAAAAGTCAATGCGTCTATAGATAATTTTCCGAGAAATTGACAGAGAATTGGAACGGAGTTCTTTTCGAGTAGGCCGAGGGAGTGGGAGGGTGGCTTTCGGGGTTGGAAGCTCCCTTGGATATCGACGACAATATTCGTTAAGTCTCGCTAAGACCCCGTCCCGATATATATACACGCTTCTCCGGCAATACACGGATTTCTGCTTCTCTCTCTCGCCGTTTCTTTTTCAGCAGCCATCAAGCCCCCTCCGCGCAGGCTAACACTCTCTTTTCTGTTAGCTTCGCGTTTAATACTCTCGCGAGCTTCCATCGACGCTTGTCTCGGCCGAAAAGCCTTCGCGTCCTTGCCCGTCGTGTGATCCTACTCCGATCTCACACACACACACACACAAAAAGCCCGCGTCGAGCGACAACTCCGCGCCCGGGAAGGCCGACAACTGCCAAGCTGCGTAACCGTTTTTCCCGAAGCTCCCGACTCGTATCTCCTCCTCCTCCTCCCTCGTATCGCAAAGCTTTTTGGCCTCGGATCAACGCGTCAATATAAGTCCGCGCGTCTTTAATTTTCCACGTTTCCCCGCCATCAATCCTCGGGCACGATCCCCCACCCACCCCCGACCGACGAACGTAATCATTTTCCAGAATTTCCAGAAAATATTTGCCAGAGACTCTCTCTCTCTGTTTCGAGGATCGAGAGGGAAGAAAAAAAAAACGTTTCGGATGTGTAAAGGGAGCGTTACAGCAGCGAGGGTCATTGTTCAACCGTTTTGGGGTCGCGAATGACCAGTTCGAGGTTCCTATAATAGCGGACGTTAACTCCGGGCATGAGAAAGCCTGAAACAATGCTCGATGGGCAAACCTGTTGGAAACAATCGCTCGGGGTTGTGACAGTCACCCTTGGCTTGTCGCGCTCGTTTCCTCCTCTCTGACGAGTCAATGTACACACAGACTCCTATATTTATAGCTCGGGGGGATGAACAGTTGGGTGAGTTTTTTTTTTCTCGCGCTCTTTAGCTCTCGCTCTCATCGTCGACGCATCGAGATCGACACGGGAGAGAGACGAATAATCCCCCAGGAGCGGGTACGCGCGTTCATTGTGTCGCTTCATAATACACCGTATAGATCGCAACATGTGTGCCCACCTCTCTCATCTGCACTTTTTGTTCTCCACCTCAACACGGGGGTAAGATTCATTTTTTCAAGCTTGCATATATACAATTGCGAAAATCTCATCGCGACGCTCGAATTCGTTTCGCTGAACAATTTAGATCGGTTCGTACACAATAATTCGATGTAATTTTCCATCCTCTCGCTTCTCCTCTAAAATTCTCTCGAAGAATTCATCCTCTCAAGCCGGCCCTTTATTCCTCTCGGTGCGCCAGTTTTTTTTATATCCCTCGGCCGATCGTGAATTTCCGCTGTGTCAGCTTTCTCTAATATCCTCCGTCCGGAGTGTCGCGGAGGTCAGTCCCTCGCCGCCCTCTCCCCCCGCTTTATTTTATTTTCTACTTGCTTCCATCCCCGAGAGCCGACGACGACGTTCGCTCCAATACAGCATATTACCGAGACTTAGCTAATTTTCTCGGAGTCCTCCCCGTTCCACTTTCGCGCTTCTCGTCGCGCCGGTCGAAGACTTTATATATACGGGGGTATAAGGACACGAAGGGATGAAAGCCGGAGTACACACGCGGGAGAGGAAGCTCCGGCGAGAGTGTCCGTGCACACGAAACACACATCGCCACCGCCGGGAAGAAACGGTCATCCGGCGGTTAGCTCAACACACGTATACGCGACGAGGAGCCGCAGGGGCGCGTCCGGCGTGTTGGTGTGATAAAGAGTGCGAAGTAAGAAAGCACGAGAATGAGAGAAAGAGCGGGCTCGGGGCGTAAATTCGAGCAGGAAAGAGAAAAAAAAAATATATATATATATATATGGCGTCGCGCACACACGCGAGTGAGCGCGGACTCGGAGGGGCGAGCCGCTCTCTCTCTTGGTCAGTGCTCCTTACTTAGAGGGTGGCGAGTCTGTTCTTAATTAACGCTCGCCTCCTTTGCACTCTGCAACCCCCGCGCCACGCTTCGACCGTAATGAGGGTGCTACCGCGTGTTGGTGAGTCTCCGGTCTCGGTGAGAGCCCACACGAGCGCCTCCCGGCACGACTATCAACTCGCGTTTATCGCTGAGAGCGAGAAGGGCGCCGTCCGACGAGGCCCGCCGCGGACATCGCGTCTTCCGGACTTCGCGGACCTCGCACGCCTCCCGTCCGTGTGTCCGAGCGCCAGAAACTCGTGTTGGTGACCCAGATGAGACGCGCCCCCGTCTAGCTAATTCTTTTCTTCCGCCCGGCAACCCCCCCGCGTCTCACCCCCTCGAACACTAAAGTAAGTAGATGGCCATGTGCCACCTGATACTCGTGTTGGTTTCTTCTCCACACACGAATCTTTCGCTCTAAAAACTTTCCTTTCTTTTTCTTCTCATACCACGATTTTTACCTTTTATTTATTTTTTTTTAATTTCTGTACTTCTTTTTTTGAAGCTGTGCGAGCCGCTCGGACGTTAGGGAACACCGGAAACGCCGACGGGAGGGGAGAAACGCCGAGGCAAGGATAACAGCAATTAAGCCGTCCATTAATGGAGACGATTATAATTAATTATCGTACTTGATGAACGGTCAAGAGACACTTGTGAAATTATATACATGGGTATAAGAGAGCTTCTAATGTGGACCGTCGTGGAGTGGAGAAAAAGGAGAGGGGAGAAATTAGACGTCGCGCGATATTTCCTCCGTAGCGACCACATGGTTGGTCGGACTGGCGCAGTCGCTGGCAGCGCCGTATGAAAAAATGGAAATCAGCGGCGCGCTTTTCCACGTTTTTCGTTCCCAAGCCGAAGTCCGGCCAATCGCTGTCCCCGTGACGCCGGAGCGGACTGAATTTTTACCGCGCGGAGAGAATTTTTTTCTCCGCGCTCGTCGTCACACCCGGCTGACTTTTTAACCGGCAATCACTCGAGTCTTGTGGGAGCGCGGACGATCTTTTCAGAGCCGCGTACGAGAATCGCCCGGAGAAATGCGTTTCACTGATACACCCCTCGCGCATTAATTCTCATTCTTCTGTTGCGCAAAGGAGAGCTGCTCGGTATAGAGTCACGTCGAATTCACCGGCTCTCGCTTTATTCTATTTTCATTGAAAGCTCTCTGCGCTCCCACATACCAGAAAATATTATTTCATGCGCCATATTATATTCATGCGAATATTTTATAATGCTCTCTCGAGGAAAAATAATAGCGGGCTGCTCTAGTTTTCGGAAAATAATTCGTCCGGCTCTCCTGGGATCGCGGGGATTCTGTATTTATATAAATACCGTCGTGAATATATATATATATATAAATGGCGCAAATATACACGTGTGTGCGTATATACATAGACGCTCGCGATACAGTGTGTCTTGCGAGGATCGCAACTCCAATAAACACCGGGCCGAGCATACGGGAACGACGAGAGATGCTTAATTATTTATGTTACGGCAGAGGGGATTGGCGTTCGCCGCGGCGCGCGCCCTCGCCCCCGCCGCCAGCCTCGAGATATACCCCGCGATGTAACGGGGCATAAATAAACGTACGTGTGCTCCCCGCGACTTCTGTGTTAGCGAGTTAGAAGCGACCAGAGAATCACTAAAATAGTAAGCAAGAATAATTAAACGCCTGGCACCGCGTATCGTGTGCACCGGAAAATTTGGCAAGACCTCGTCTCTCACACTCGCCCGATTTCACATTTTTACGTTTGCTCTCATCGCGCCTTCTCACTCCTCTCTCTCTCTCTCTCTCGGATTCTGTCGCTCAACCAGCGAAATATTCTCGTCCCGATGCGCTTATACGCCCGACGATATATGAGAAAAAGCATTAAATGTTTGATGTGTCTCTTTCGGCCGCTCGACTTTTGCAAGATTAATTTTATTGTCCGTTATTCGCTGTTTCTCTCTCTCATTTATTTATCTTGTTTTTCTCTTCGTTATTATTATGCCTCCTCATCGCTCGCGGTTTTCTCTCGAGGAGATACAAAAAAGAATATATGTGTATAATTTTTGCGAGTCGCAGCCCCCGCCCGCGCTCGAGCTCAAGATATTTCGCGAAAAGAATCGCGCTCCGAGCCCCGATGAATTTTAACGTCGAGCAGTTTTGCGTTTCTCTCTCTCTCTCTCTCTCTCCGTCTCTTTCTTTTTTTTCATCCCGCGTTCTCTTTCTCTCTCGTACTCTCGTTTTTTCTCTCTCTTTGGCCGAACTTTTATTTTCGTCGTCACGTTCATTCGCCACGAGAGACATTATTCATTCCTCGAGCACGTAACTACTATAATACTTTGCTTCTTTTTTTTTCTTCGCTCTTTTCTTTCCTCTCGTCTTTATATACATCGGGAGGCTTCACGTATTTTTAATACGAATTTATCATCTCTCCTGTACCGGTGGGCCCATCTCGCAGGGGTGAAGAGCGACGAGAGAGAAAAGTCAGTCCTCGGTATATACGTTGGAATTTCTACGCAGACTTCGATTCGACCTGACTTCAAATTTATTCATCTCAATCGCTCATTTATTTTTCGTTTTTCAGCGACGAAAATCCTGTACAGTGACGAAAATCTTTTAGTGGTGGAAAAAAAAATCCACGAAACAGGAAGCATTTTCCACGACCTTTTTCCGGGCGGATTCAATCGCTCTGGCATTCTTCGTTATTTTTCTCCATTCTTAGACTCATACGAGTGGGCGCCCGGGTTTTAACGTGCATGAAAAACGAGAACGACGTGAAAATTACGGGTTCGAGCGAACGCGGAACACGCGCGCGAATCGTTTCTCGCGAGGGGGTCGCTCCGTCGTCCGACCACGACGGGGACTTTCGAGAGTCGTCGTCCGCGATGCACGAGAACGCATTCGCAGGACGTAAAAAAAATTCTACTCGGAATATCGGGTCAGAATCGAGTTCGGCGTATTTTTTACTTTTCCTTATTTCATTTTTTTATTATTAAGGTAAACGTCCCAATAATTGGACAGCTATAAGGGTTTTCTTACTTTATATCTTTATTTAAAAAATATTCAAATAAAAAAATCTATTTCAAATTCGTATCTAAACTATTATCTGATATTTTAGCGATCCAAAAATCATTCAATGTATTAATTTTAAACAATATTTCTAGTAAATAAATACTTTCAAAATTTAAATATGCAGAATGTTTCAAAATAGTTGGACAAAAAATCGACCCTGTCTCTAGGGTTGAGTTAGTTTTTTCCAATAAATTAACGATATAAAAAATACACTTGTTCTTATAGGAAAAATAATCCATACGATTTTATTTAGAAAAAAATAATTCAAATATTAAAAATAATATAGCGAAAATTGTCCAACTATTGAGACGTTTAATTTTCTTCTTTTTTTTTCAGAGAAAGAGAGAGTGGCGTTTCCGAATCATCGCCGCCTTATTTATTGATCGGATTCTTACAATAATTGCCTCTCGCGTATTAAGGATTCTCAGAGACCAACTTCGGAGCTGGGAGACGGGAAAAAAAGAAGACTCTTTTCTCTGGGATATACGTATCTTTGAAGCTGGCGGGTTATCCGGGCCATACAACCCCCGCGATCGCTCACAAGCGGTCGCTGAACCACACGGGCTTGTATACACCTTCAACGAGACGAGATCACACGGACTCTCGCCCGAACGCTCTCCGGGGTGGAAGAGCGAGCCAACTCTTACCACTTTTCGGATAAACTCGAACATCATCGTCGTTTTTCTTCCAACCGGAGCTTCTACTTCTCAAAAACAGATTTTTTTCATTTCGGACGACGATTCTCTCATTCACATTTATTTTAAAATAATAATAAAATAAAGTAAGTTGAAAAAGATTGAAAAAGTAAAACGATAAATATAATTTCAGAGACTCGACTTTTACTTTTTATAATCAGCGATAACGATTTTTTTTTACTATTTTTTTTTACTTATTGTCAGTCTCATGACGCATTAAATGGAACTAAAAAATTGAGAAATTGCGAGAATTTAAAAGTGAAATATAAATAATGTTAAATCTGCATGAATTTGACGGATATATGTATAGTTTCCAGAGTACGATAAAATTTGTGAGGCTCGAATTTATTTTTCAACCAGCGGCGATTTTTCACTATTTTCGCTTCGGACGCGTCCCGCTCGTCTATAACTTTAAAACAAAATCTCGTTAGTCTTACGAGATTTGAAGGGAGACCCGGTATTATTGAGAAATTGCGCGAGAGGCGAGAATTGCGAAATCGAAAATAAATGTCAACCTCGATTTGACAGATAGTTCCCAGATGTTTGAATGATTTCTTCGTATCGTATCTGGGCGATAGCGACTCCCCCGCTGGCGGCGCACACGGATCGCAGAGAGACGCACGAACGTGTGCACTTATATAAGTGCGCGCGGATGAGATTTCTCTGTCGCCTTAAAATTAGCTCGCGGTGGTTTTATCGCCGGCAGGATTCACCGTTAGCCCATTCGGAATTCCAGGCAATGTTTTAATGCGCGGAAACAAAATCTTCGCCGCTTGACGAGTGACGGGAGCTTTTAAAAGCTTCTCAACGCGCTCCGAGAAGTGAATCGGGCTCCGCGGGCGAGGCCTCGAGAATCTCGCCGTCTGAACTCAAAAGTCGGAAATTTTCTCTCCAGAGACCGCGATCGCGCGGGCGGTGAAGATGAAAAAATACAAAAGTGAACCGGAAAAAAAAGAAAAAGAAAAAATTGGCCACTCCGGTGTATTTATACGCGCTCGACGCTCGTGATGAATTCTTCGGTCGTGCCGCTGTATAATTTATAAGCGAGAAATCGACAGTGCCGCGAGTATATAGTGGGTGGTGGGACTCTCTCGCGTTCGGCCTCACTCGCGGGATATTTCTGTATCTAATTATAATCCGCGGTTGAGGGAGGCCGAAGGCAATCGCCTAAAATTAGAGCATATATTCTAACCAGAAATCTCTCGCTTTCTCTCCTTCCTTCCCGTAGCTCTCTCTCTCTCTCTCTCTTCCTCTCTCAAGAATATTTTATACACCACACAGAGCAATAACATAATTCTCGACGTATTTTATTCATCTTGCAACTTTTTCTCTCACTCCACACGTCACAAAATCAAATCGCTTTTTACAACAAAAAAGAAAATATATAACTATACTTTTGATTTGTTTTTCTCCTGAGCCCATCTATAATTATCCTCCGCACCCCGGCACGTGAAAAATCGAATTTTTTTGTTTTCAAGCCGATGCAAAGAAAAGAGGAAAAAGGAAGAGGAAAAAATTGCTGCTAAGAGCGAATTGCTCGAGTCTCGCGCTATCGCCCTCGCGCTTGGCTATTAAGGAAGCGAAATTAAAGACGAGGACTGCGATGCTTGTACAAGAGAAAGAGAAGAGGGGAGAAGGCGCGACGCGGAGGGGGGAGAGGAGAGAAAGAAAAGCTCGGAACGGGGCTAAGGACCTTTCGTATACGCTCTCGCTCTCTTCCTTAGCTAAACCGGAAACGAGTAAAGATTACAAAGGTTTCTCCTCGTGGGGTATTAGCTCCGAGTTCGAGGTGCTCGAAGGTGCCCGAAGCTTTTTTCCGTCCGTGTATATACGCGCGGGCACACGTAAAGAATTCCCTCTCCGCTCGTTCCTTCTCGCTCCGGGCTGCTATGTGCGCGTTATAAAGTCCCGCTTTGATCAACGGTGCCAGATAATTAGCGGCACGAACGGTGCTCACCTCCGCCACCCTCTAAAAATCTATACACCCGCGTGCGCTCGGGAGAAAGCTCGAATAGAGCTTCGCCGCAAATGAGAGGTGTTCGAGGCCGCGGTGGCGAGGAGAGGGAGCGATACGAATATATAGCGGGAAATCGCTCGCGAGAAGGACGAGAAAATTTTATTGAGGGACGAGAGAGAGAGCGATTGATTCGCGACTGACGAATTTTCGCTCTTCGCAGAATATATCGAGGAGCTTTATGGAGGATTTGGAATAAAAAGCGCGGGGATCGAGAATATATTCGGAGAGGGATAAAAGTCGCCCGGTGTGTGTTTTGTTCGGCGGTAAAGAGAAAGCGAGCGAAATATGAATCGAAGCTCTCTCCCTGCCTTCGGTTTTTTTTTATTTTTTCGTTGAGGGCAACGCGGCGATGGGAGAGAAGGCAACAATGCTTAGGAAACAATGACACAGCTCGACAGGGTGTGATTAAGGCACCCTGGAATAATAATCAGGATAATGACGGGCCTAGATCCACCCCCTTGTTCTCTTCTCTCCCTCGCTCCGCGATAGTTAACTGCGCACGTATACGAATCCAAGGCGACTGTGTCGGTGAGGGGCCGTGTATAAAAAAGGATGGGGTTGACGGAGGCTCGCGCGGAGCACTTTCGCCGTTTGGTCGGCCGGTTTGTCGGGTTAATTGTCGTCTGGCGTGTTGGACGTTCTCAAAAAAAAAAGCTCGGGAGAAAGAGAAAGAGAGAAACTTGTAGCTCGTTCGGCCACACGCAAATGTCACCGAGAGACACGAAAAAATATAAAAAAAATATCAGTGCCGAATTAAACCCGTCTGAAAAACTTATTTTCTTCCTCCCGTTCGTAACAGGCCAGCCCTCGACTTTTCGCCGGCTGTGGGAGAGGGAAAGGAGAGAAATAACGAAAAAATAAATATATATATATATATATATATACGCCCGAGGCAGAAGCGACGAAATTTTTCTCGAGAGCGCGAATTTCGGTTCGATCCGGCTGACCCTGAATTTATATTCGCCACCGTGACACGCTCATTATATAAATAATGGAAAAACACGATATTTCGCGATGCTCGCGCCCGATCCTATTATTATCGCGCCCCGAAAAGTTTATCGGGGCTGCGGGAAAGTCGTTCGGCGTCGCGAGAGTGTGTGTATCGCGAATTTTGCGACTCTTCGACAGTTCCAGAGTAAAAAATGAGAGACGCCGATGAGCGCGCGCGGATCGAAAGCGGGCTTGCGGGATAGAAAGAGAGAGAGAGAGAGAGAAGAGGCGAAGAAGCTTCGGAGAACACGTATCGCATCCCCCACAGTCCGGATTATATTTAGGCGTCGTAAAAGAAAATATGTGCTCGTTGGAGCCAACTCGCTCATTACGTGAGACAGCATTAACGCTGTTTGCTGATGCTCGGTGCTCGTCCGTTGCTGCTGCTGCTCTTCATCTTCCTCTCTTCCCACCCACCCCCCCTTCTTCTTCACCCTCTCACTATTTTTCCCGCAGTGCTTTTTGCCTAGAAGCTTTTTTAATACTCCTCGAAAATAAGATAAAGAGAGAGAGAGAGAGCGAGATCTCTATAAAATCTCGAATTCACTTCGGGATATTTGCGTAAATTTAATGAATGAGATAAAAGTGAGGAACGCCGAAGCAAGCGAGAGTCTCTTCGACCTCTTTCACGTAAAGTGCAGGATGCTCTCAATAAGACGAGAGATTTGATGGAAAAGACAGAGAGAGAGAGAGAGAGAGGGATTAAAATTGAAATATTTTTCTTGTCGCTAATCGGATGATTTACGTTATAATTGATAATTACTCGGGACTATGCGCGGTATTGCACACACACGTTTCGCAACGAGCCTGACGACACGAGACGTTCAACGATACCTTGATGAAAATGGAGCTTTTCGTTATTGGCGCGAGAGAGAAAAATAAGAGCCGCGTTTGTGTGGGTCTGACGTGAACTGACAACGTGTCAGAATCTCTCTCTCTCTCTCTCTCTCTCTTTCTTTCCTCCCTACTTCGAGAGCCAGCTGCTTTCTAGGTCAATGCTGCTAATGTCGTGAGTGAATCGAAGGTTTTAAGTGCAAATCTATGCCTGCGCTCGAATAAGTCACACACAGAGAAAATGACGAGGAAACCAATCGACTGACCCAGACGCGAGGGAGATAATTCAATTTGGCAAATTATACATCATTTTATTTCTCTCGATAGACGCGTAAACAGAAAAATGTGTATATGTATATACGGCGAAATTAAAGATTTATTCCCCATTAAATTGAAAAGCGAATTTATTCAATCTTTTCGTCCAATTTTTAATCCAATCTTCCCCAGACGATTTTCTCCTCTCCTCAGGCTAATTAAGTTTTCTATTCTCCACCCTCATTTGCTAAATACATCGAGTTTGCTCGGATTCGTTGGTTGGCTGAATGCGAGCCGGGGAGAGGGGTTGCCACAGCAGCGCAGTTTCCCGGACAATTTTCATCGGTCCATTCTCTACTACGGCCGAGGGAAAAAGAGCGAGACCGGGAAATATATAACGAAGGAGGACGGATAGAAGAGAGGGTTGGTGCTGTGGAGTCTCGCTCGAGCCAGGAGGGAGGTGTCTATTGCCAAGCGTGAGAGAGACAGAGAGCCGGGTATGCAAAGCAGGCGGTGAATTTAAACGGTCCTGCGCAGAGAAAATTCGCAAGTCGGGCAAACATTTCGTCCCCTCACCTATCCCGTGCGCGTTTTCCCTCGTGGTCCTCCAATTCTCATCGCTACGCACGTCCCCTCCTCCGACTTTATTTCAATTGCTATAATTTTTTTCGTTGATTCGACAATCAGCTGGATTTTCTTCTTTTATTTTTTTCTTTTTTTTTCACCGTCTGTGTCGCACACGCGGAGAATCCTCTCGCGAGCGCACAGAAAAACAAATCACTCACGCAGCAACGGCGAAATCATTCACTCGGCATCACACCTGTGTGTACAGCGCGAACACGTGCGTCACCATCTGATCACTCGCCTCGATATATTTCACTGTCAAGATCTACCGGTAGGAAGCGACGAGAGAAACAAGAGAACTAATTGGAGATTCGAGGAAAAAATAGACTGGGAGCATGACGAAGGAATTTTAATGAGCGTTATCGGCGGCTCGCTCGAGAGAGCGCGATATGATTCAACGCCGAGGAACAAAAAAAAACACACGCGCAACCCTTGAAAACGTTCGCTGACTCGGTCTTCGTCGTCGAATCGCGTCACCGGATCGTTGTGTACGATCGAAAAAATGCAAAGTACGATCGTACGTGAGACGAGATCGGCTTTGTCGTTCGTCCGAGCTCTTTTGCCCTTTTTTGCTCGATATTTAACTCGAGTTTCGTATAGTAAGGGCTAGTTTTCGCGGAGGTTCGAGTAAAATGGCTGCTAGCCGCTCCGGCGCGCCTGAGCTACTGGCTTTGCCTCCCTCGTTTGCTTCTCTCTTGCTCTCCTTCTCCACCACCAACGGCAGAACTCACCCACTCACCCGGCCGACACATTTCTATCGGGGCGGGCGTGTGTGCGCGCCCGAGCCGCGCGTCCGTACACGCCAAATGAGACGGCACACACTCGTCGAAAGCGCCACTAATTTCACACGATTGCGGCCAACTCTCACGTATTTTCTATTCTACGCTCGCTCGTGTTCGTGCTTCCATTTCCGTGTCTACGAGGGAAAAGCGGCCGCGTGTGCGCTCTCGCCTCTGTTACACCCGCGCACACATCCGATCCGACCGAGACCCCCCCTCGGCGCGCACGTGTTTACGCGCAGAACAGCTGAGAGCTTCGAGGAAGTCGCGAGCGAACGAGACAGACTCTCCTACGCGACGGAGACCGACGCAAAAAAGCTCGGACACCGTTTTACCAACGGCGATAAAGCTACGATAAGAAATCATTTTTCGCGGGACTCCCGAGCTACTCGCGCGTTTACCCTTTCGAACCATTATATTTTCACCTTTTCACACCTCCCTTTACATTTTTTTTTCTGACATTGGAAATAAAATGTTTCTCAACGCTTTTAACAATATACACGTTATTAAGCAGTTAAATGTACCTATATATGTATATATATTTAAATTCGACATGAAATTTTGATAATTTTTTACCATAAAATGTAAACGTAAAAAATTAAAGTAGTAAATTATTCAGTAGAGGGAATGAATTTTCCTTTTTAAGATATTTTTATATTCGAAAAGTCATTTTTTCCTCTAATTGCTCATTAGTCCGCGTCAATCGGGCGAGAGCGATTCTGCAAAGCGAATGCAATATTTAGTTGGCTCGATTCCGAGACCACCGAAGGATGGGACGAGCGAAATTTGAAAATTGCGCTGGCGTGGGAGCGCAGAGAGCGGGCCGGGGAGCGAGAACTCGCGCGAGTTTGTGACGTGTCGCGCGGCGAAAGGAACTTTACTCTGCGACGCGGGTAAGAAAGCTTCCCCGTCGACCGGCCGCGAAAAAAAACCGACACACATGTAAAAAAAAATTAATGCTCGGTGCATTAATAATTTGGTATTTTTGCAGGAACAAATTTAAAGAAAATACAATTGTAATTAATAAACATTTGATCATACTCGATTAACGTGGAATATACTTGATTCAACTATTTTCAAAATTTTATGGAAATTGATCAAATCGCTTTTTTAATGAATAATTTTCTAAGTTGAGTATTTTTGTAGGTTATATATGCACATCTTTATACTGTAAAAAAATCTTGTGTTAAAATGGTGTTAATTGAACACCCGGTTATATATGTAACGTTGATGTTGAGTACCAAGTGTTCTGGCAATGTTTCAAAAATCTTTATATTTAAGTATTAGTTCCTTGAAATAATTATGCTTGTCCTCAAACCTGATTAATGAAAAATGTCCTCGATGACAGATTTGCTCAATGATATTCAGATAATGCTTCATAAAATAATATTTTGGTATGCCAAGCTTCAGCTCAAGTATACCTGATACTAAATTTTCGAAATATTGAAATTTTTGGTTAACACCATGAAATTTTTACAGTGTATATATGTCCAAGGCAACTCAACACCGAAATTTTCTTTCTTGAACACTTTATAAATAAATCATTACATCAAATTTTACTCACGAATTTATAATTACATTACCAGTAATTATAAAAATACGTACATAACCTACGAATATTTTCATTTTATAATTTAACTAATCACTCTATTTGATAATACAATGAAAATCTTTTAAAAAAAGATTATTTATGTCAAAAATGTTTATAAGAATTTTCGTCTTGCACTTAAATAAAAAAAAATTGCACTAGTCTGACCAACACGTGGCCTATCCACTATATCGAGAATTTTTCGCTAATTCTTGGAGACACGCGCCCAGAATTTCATCGGATTCGAGTTATTAGACTCGTGGCGACTCGCGGCAGTTCTACACGCGTTCGGGCACGGCGGGCGGATTCACACAAGTTCATTCTTGTTTCTACATTCTTGGCGCATAGCTGGAAGGCTCGCTGCCGGTGCTCGGGAGTGCGTTATGAATATGCAAATGCGACGAGCGAGTGCGTTGACCACGAGTCTCATCTTAGCGAGAATTCCAGCAAATAAAAAATCAAAGGAAAGAAAGGAACAAGACGGTGAATGAAAAACGCGAGAGAGTGAGGAAAAATTGCTCGAAGAGATCGACGAGACGGGCCAGATGCGAAAAAGATCGCGTGGAGTTTCTCGCGACGCGATTCATTCGATCTTTCCCTCTCATCGCGACTGGAGATCTACCGATAAAGAAAGAATTCGAAACAAATCAAAAATTAAAGCAAAAAATGAGCGAAGAGGAGAGAAAAAATCGGTGCAAAGATTATCGATCAATATCGATCTGTTGTCTGGCATGTGTAAAAGCAGATTCTCTCGCCTTCTTCCCCCCCTATACCATCCTGATAACGATCACTACGTGCGTCGATCGAGCCAGCGTCAAGCAAAACGACGAGAAACATCATCTCGAGCTCCAGATTAAATTTACAATCAAACCAAACTTTGATCCGCGCCTCGGTCGAGAAACAAAAAGAGCCATGAAAATTCTTTTCGATCGGAATCTCGCGAAATGATTTCTTCTCGCGTGTTTTTTTACGTGCTGTATATCTCGATTTATATTATTTTTCGCTCGAAATATTCGCGCTCGAGCTGTAAATTTTGTAAATAGCGAAATATAGATTTCTCGATCAATCTTCGGGACGCGATCGAATTAAAAAGGAAAGACGTGACGTTGGTATAGGTGAGAGAAAAGAGAGGTGGCGAGAGAGAGAGAGAAAGAGAGGGAAGTATTATGAAATAAATCTCGTTATTGCTCGCCACAATGGGCCGAGGAAGGGTTGGGGGTGAGCCCCCACCTGCCCTTCTTATTCTTCCACGCGGAGGATGGAAGAGAGGCGAGCAGCGGTCAGTTTTAATTAAAGAACTCGGGGCGTCAGCTGCTCCCATCCGAGCGCAACGACGGGCTTCTCGCTTCGCTACTTTACCGCGGGTGCTACTTTTACCTCCCTCCTTGTGCTTACAACTCTTGTTTATTTCTAATTCTTCTTTTCCACCCTCGCCTTCATTCCCCACCCACACACTCTTCCTTATTCTCCCGATTCGTTTTTCTCCTCCGTTCTCTTCCCACGCAGCGATGAGAGTTTTCTCCGAAGTTTGAAAAAGTGAAAATTAACGGTATCGCAGTCGACAACAGCGTGAATTTTTCCGTTTCGTCCGTTTCATCGATTTTTCAACTCGGTGACGTGTTTTTTTTTTTTCGTAAATTCGCGGTGAGAGTTTTCGATTTTCCGGAAGAGATGAGCTTTCTCCCGATCTTTTTTTCTCGTTTAAATTGAGATTAAAAGCTTTTTTACCCGTCCCCCCCGATTTTGTCTGTACCGCGGAGGAAGCCCGACGATAATCCAAGGTGATATTGCTCTTTCTCCAACTCTCCCTTCTAGTTTTATTATTAGCCCGGAACGAGGAGGACGGCGAATCGGCAACCCTCTCTTATTATTGGAAAGGGAAGGAGCGAGTTTCGCCGTGAGTCGGAGCGAAAGGGAGCGAGTGTCTCCGCGGCGAGTGCACGATCTCCTTTTTGGCGTTCTCGCGGGCGACGAGAAAAAGGGAAAGAATGAAAAAGGAGAGAAAAAGCCGCGCGATGTTTGGCCAGCAACTTGGCCCCCGCCATTGTTCCATCCCAGCTTCGTTTTTCTCTTTTTATTTGTTCCCTCTCTGGCTTCTCTCTCTCTCTCTCTCTTTCTCTCGTTTCTGCTTCTCGCCGCTATTTTTCTCACTATCACTCCCTCCTCGTCCTTACATTCTCTCTCGCTTCCCTTTCACGCCGCTCCATCAGAAGAGACCTTATTGTGTACTTCCCGGCTTCTTTTCTCTCTTCCCTCTCCGGTCCTCCGGTTTTTTCGCTCTTTTGTTTTGTTTCGCGGCCCATTAGAGGGGCTAATTGCCGTCCATGCGCGATCGCCTTTTATTTACTTCCTCTTTCACCTTTTCCCTTCTCAATTTTTATACGGACGATATTTGTACGGGCTCTTCGATGTCTAACTCGCCTCTCTTTTTCCACCCTCCACCTTGTTCCGGTGCGCGAGCGAACAAAAAGAATTTCTCGCGTGAGAATGCGAGAAGTTTTGACGCGTCGACGCCTCGAGATTCCTCGTCAATTTTCGTTCTCTTTTCATTAACGTTCGCCTGTTTTTTTTTATTCGTATTTTGTTTTTTTTTTCTCTTTTCTTTGGGGCTGCTGAGAGTTCTGAGCGACGAGAGCCGTGAATTCTTATCGGGCGATCGCTCCGTCGGTGAATCGAAAAAATACGGCGCGTCTACGTTTCATAAGGGCGTATCGACGCTTCGAAAATCATAAAATCGTAGGACCGGTTGTAAAATAAAAAGCTTGCGTTGTAACAGTAAAAATGAATTTATCGAGATGAGTGATCGAGCTTCGTGATTCGATAAATATATTTTACTTGTAATCTGTCGCATCTCCATCTGATAATTTTTTTTCTTTTTTTCCTTTAATTTATTTTTTTTCAGGCACAAACACACTGGCTGGCTGACATTGAACTTGCTCCGATATTTCGACGTTCATCGGCACGTTGGCGAAAAAGTTTTTGTTGGACTCATTTTTGATTGTTTTAGTCGCAAAAATGAATCGATGAGCGTAAAATTATCAATTTTCGTGATTTTTTTTTCTTTTTTTTAGGTTATATTGCCGAAAATATACTCGAGTGAATATAATTGCGAGAGGGGATCACGAAGGGAGGAAGAGAATGGGAAAAAAATGAAGCAAAAGATGAGGAAGAGAAAAGAATATCATTCGGAAGAAGAAAGGATCGCCGATGTGACCGAGTTCGGTACGGACGAGGCGAGCGGAGGGTCCTGAGCTGAGAGACGCTTTTAATTCGAGGCAAAGCTAATAACTCGGGTATTGTTGCGATTTCGCCGGTTTTTATTGTTTCCCTCGTACGCCCGGAGCTTTTTTCGAGAGCTCGAGACTCTTCCGTCCTCTTTCCCGTATTTTTTCCTCCTCTCTCGCATTTTCCCATACAACTCCCCGTATATTTTCCGCCTTCTTTTCAACCCAGCTACAACAATGAGAGAGACTTCTCATATTCCCATTTTTTCCGTCTCTCCCTCGTTTCTTATTCTCTCCTTTTTCCAAAAAAAAACCTCGACATCTCTCTCTGTGTCATTATCAGACTCTTGACCGTCGCAATTGTCATTTATCCGCGAAAAAAGTCGACCAAAAACCGTCGAAGGATCGTTAAAACTTTTTAGCTCTTCCCTTTACATTTCGATGCCAACTCGATGTTTAATTCGAGAAATAATCTCTCGTCCGGAATTGTCGGTGCACGTGAGTACGCGTACAACGGATAATGGGGCGCGCAGCTAGTGGCGGAAAGAGGAGGCATGGCATGTCCATCGTAATTATATCAACAATAAAACAATTTTGATAATTATCTCAACTAGTGTATGGGAAACACGACATTGCGGCGCCGCTGGAGTTGCCAATGGAGTCGCTCGTGCAATGATGCACTCTCCCAGAGTCCATCAAAAAGCTGGCCGCGCATATATATACGTGTGCGAGACCGGAGAGTGTGTATAATTGAAAAAAAAAACGTACCGATGTGCGTTTCGTGTGTACTAAATACAATACAGACGCAGGCTAAGGTCGCACGCGCTGTTTCGACGAGACCCTCGAACCCAACACACACGCGAAGAATTTTAGTACGAATATTCGACGGAGGACACACGCGCGCACGTAGAGCGAGCCAGAAAGAGAGAGAGAGAGACAACGGAGAAGAAAATTCGCGTCGAGTGTTCGTGGATACACGTAGTAAAAGCTCGGATACGCGAGCGTACACGTTATTATGTACGAAAAACATAGGAAAGGCAGACGTGTGCGAGAGCGGGCAATACACATGCACCAATCGGTACCCACCGGTACACAATTACCCCGAGCAGAATAATGACAATAATTACCATTTATATGCAAGTGCCCGTCATTACCTGCACACGAGCAGAGCACGCATTCAATTTCGTATCTAATTTGAATAATTCAAACAAATCTCTCCTTCCTGCCCTCCTTCTTCCTTCTCGGCTCCTACGTTACAGTCCTCTCGTACGTGTGCCGCACCGTTTCTCCTCTCTCTCTCTCTCTCTCTCTCGCTCTCTCTGTCTTCCTATACATTTATTTACTGTGCGAAACTCCGTGGATCGCTGCAGTGCGGATCCTCTCCACGCTTCGCGATTCTCCGATGAGCCCCCGTCATCAACGAACCGACGACGATATATTTTCGATCCCCCTAGAAAATATATTTTAAACTCTGCCCGGACTCTGTCTCTCCTCTTCGCAAACTCATCAGTATCCCAGAAAGAATCAATCTTTCAATGACTTCCGCTTGAAATCACTTCTTGTTATTATTTATATTAAAAAAAAAATAAAAATGAAAAAGAGTTTAAAAATAAATTGTGTTTTCGTTTTTTTTTTTCGAGTATACTTTTTGACGGTGTGTATCAAAAAGAGAACTCGAGCGAGTATACAATGGTGGATGTATATTCCAACGAATAATATATACGTGCGAACGCGAGATTGACAAAGTGGTCCTATCAATATTAATCGTAATATTTGCGATGATGGCTGATGCCGAGGAGGGAGCTTTGCTCTCAAACGAGCTCCCCGTCTCTCTCGGCGACTCTCTTTTTCTCTCTCTCTCTCTCTCTCTCTCTCCGGGCCGGTCTATTACCAATTAATTCGATCGTGCGAAGTATGCAGAGCGGAGGTGAGAGGACGGAGGGGATAAGAGGAGCAGAGACGGAGAGACAGAATAAGGAGCGAGGAGGCTCGTTCGTTTGCACACTATCACGTTCGTGCACTCATTTACATGTGCAATAATAACAAAACGGTAGGAGAAACAATTAAAAGGGCGTATTTCCATGGTTTAAACGAGAGTAATTTGGCCTGTCAGCTTTCAAGACGTTTCAATATATTGAAACGTACGTAACGAAGAGGCAAAAGCCTCGATCTCACTCTTCACTCTTTTTCTCTCTTTCTTCGTCGCACTCGTGTCAGTGTCGACGTGTGTGTATGTGTGTTTGCGCGCGCGTTGATGGACGTAGTCGTTGTCGGGTTAGATATTGTGTCAGTCGACTCGTCCAGCATTAAAAGTAATTACGACGTGATTGACCGAAGTCCGGTGGCGCAAGGGGAGGTTCTCTGGACTCCGCGAGAGAAGAACCAGCCCGGAGCGGGGTGGGGAGAGGACAGAGCGATAACGGACTAAATCATTGGAGTGACGCACGTAGCTCGTTGCTGGCCTCCCAATTATACAATCAGCGAGACCATCAGAATCAACAGCAAGCAAAGAGTTCTCTCTCTCTCTCTCTCTCTCTTTCTCTTTCTCTCTCGGGCTCAGACTTTCAAATACGAACGAGCGGATACATCCTCGAAGAGAGAGAGAGAGAGAGAGAAAAATGATTATTTCGACGCAACGAGAGGGAGAAACGTGTGCTAGTTCGAACGCAACAATCCGCAACCCTGCACGGGGAGAAATCAAGTCCGAGAATCGTTCGAGGAACAATATTTTCCCGCTTAAAAAGAAAACCCTCGCACAACAAATTTTATAAAAATAAAAATAGAAAAACATCTCGAAAAATACAACAATAACTTAAAACGCGTCACAAAATAAGTTGTAATTGTACACTGAGAAAAAAGTTTGGTTGAATCAACTAAACGGGCGGTCACGGAGGGCGAAAGAAATCTTTAGTCAATTTAACATGATATTTATTTAATTCAACTAAATTTTTTATTTCTTTGCATTTTGTTCTAGATACTGAAATAAATGTTTGGTTGAATCAAAAAAATATCATGTTAAATTAACTAATTATTTCTTTCAACCCTCCGTAAGCGCCCGTTTAATTGATTCAATCAAACTTTTTTCTCAGTGTAGCTTTTTTACTAAAAAAATTTTATAAAATAATAAGCAAAGTATACGTCTGATAAATGATAATTGTACTTGCGGAAATCGAGGCATCGAGGATGTCCTCTCGATAGCGTCGTCGGGTTTTAATGGCCATCGGAGCGTGAAAGAGCGAGAAGAGGAGAGGGATCGAGTGTCGTGATCCAGAAACGATGTGTTCTCGCGCGCGAGGAGCCAGAGGACAATCGTAATCGCGCTCTTACCATCGCAACAATGTGTTCGGCGTACACAGCCACACAGCATCGCGGGCATTCATGAGCGTTGTCCCCTGAGTGACGTAAGGGCGGGATGGAAAATAGTTCGAGGCTCGAAATCTCGACGATACCGTCCTACATTTGCATCGCGAATTTACGTACGCGGAGCGCGCGTGTGCGCCGAGGAGAAGGTCACGGGGTCGCGAGAAATCGAACAGTTATTCGACACGAGACGTTATTTCTCTCTCTCGGACGATCGGACGAGAACGAGATACGCGAGAGATCTATAGATCGGATCTCTAATTCGCGTTGTCGTCATGCAATCTTCCCCCCTCCCCCTCCCTCCCACCCCTCTCCCGTTCCCCCGCCCCACTCCCCCGTGCCTTTTTTTTCGTGACGAAAACGAGCCGGGGAGCGATCGCGCGCGCTGGGACGAGCATTTAATCAGGCTACGATGTCAGCCAAGTTCGACATAAATTTTCCTATTGTTCTGACTCGTATACAGACAAACGATAAGACGAGAACGGAGACGGGACGGAGAGACGAGGAAAAACGAGAGAATAAAATAAAATAATGAGAGAGGAAAAATGAGATAAAAATGACATAAAGCGTGAAATAAAATGTGTATAAAAGTCAGTCACGATGCATTTATTAATTTTATTAATATGCTTTTTTTGTCGGGCGAGGAGTCTTCGGAACGAGATTCGAGGGAGGCGTGACGATTAGTCGGAATTTTCGAAAGGGCTGCGAGAGGAAAGGGGAGGAATTCGAATCGATAAATGTTTAACGACGAGCCGAGCGAGCACTGGAGTGTCCGCGAGGAGCCTTGGCGCGATATCAAAGAGAAAAATCAAACGGTCGCGAGGGGAGACGAGAAAAGCTCCATGGTGAGGGGGAGGGAGAAAAATAAAAGGAATCTGAATAATAAATGTTTTGACTCTTTCGAGTCTTGGGCATTGTCCGAAACGCGTGGCACCGAGATAAAAAGAGAGAATAAGGGACGAGGACGGGGGAGAAAGTATACGAACACGAGTACGTACTCGATTCCTCAGTGCCCTTGAGTGCCATTCGCGAGAAACAAAGGGCTCGTTCGCGAGTGAGAACGAACGAAAAATAAACTCGAAGTAAAAGCGTAATAATAAAAAAAAAATAAACAAGCTAAATAACCGAAGAGTGAAAGAACTGGGAGGGGGGGTGGAGAGCAGAGAGTTAAGGGGGTTAAACTCGATCGTGAACGATCGATTGTGTTCCGCAGCTCTCTGCGTATACAGCGGAGAGTTTAAAAGACAATGAGACGACCGGAGACTCCCCCCTCGCCACTCTTCATACCGGAGTGTACAATTGTTTCCAAACGAATCTCATCGTTCTCTCGAATCCACTAATCGCTTATTTTCCTCGGCCCGAATCCTTGGACACACAATTCTTCGAGGGCCATCGATTAATTCGACACCGAGAGCAGACTCTCATTTTTTTTTTCTCACCTACGAGGTATTCGAGAGCGAGATTAAATAAAATGGCACATATGTACACGTATAAAAATTATTCGAACTAAAAGTAAAAATGAAATGTACGCGCCGAACGCGAAAAAATGCGTCGGAAGCTCCGACGAAACGTGTCAGAAAAAATCGTGCCCGCGACTCGGTGAGATCGCGAGGATATCGTGTATTATTGGGAGCAAAGAGCCAGGCCGAGGATTTCGCACGTAACCGCACCGTCACGGCATTCGTTAAGAGTCACCTTTTATAAAATATATTCATATATATATATATATGGACTCACATCCTCATGTGAGTCCAACGAATAAACTTCCAGGCATGTGTTTCTGGAGAGGGTACGTATATAGAAACGTAACGTACCGTAAGGACAAGGCGTTAATACTTATCGAAAAGAGAGACGGTAGTTGAATCGTACGTGGACTTATTTATGGCCGCGGTAACGAGAAGAGGCACATCGCGAGCGTCTGCAGGGAGAAAAAAAAACGAAGTGCCCGGAGAGGAGAAAAAAGAGCAGGGGAGAGATAGTCAAGAGAGAAAAGACAGGAATAAGAGAGGCGAGAGAGGATCGTCGAAGAGGGCGAAGAACGAGAGAAAGAGAGAGAAGGAGGTGGCGATCGGTATGGACGCGCGCCGCGCGCGAACGGATCCGGGCTAGGTCGTTCAACCTCTCACCGCACTTCGGACACTCGCCCTCGCCTCCCCTCGCCGCACCTACATTTCATGTGCGAATGTTCCTCATCGCGACGTATCCTGTTCTTCTTTTTTTTCCCCTCCTCTCGTTTGATTTCTATAATTTAATGCTAAATTATTGATTTTTCTTTTATATCTCATTCTTCATTTTTTTTTCAAAACGACGAAAATTTTTCCTCCGGAATATCTTTCTTTCGCTCACCGTCGTTTTCTTCTCCTTTTTTCATTACACGTTTTATTCATCTCATCCTCGAGCCTCTGCGTGACCGTTCGAACTCGTGGATATCATTGCAGTTTCGGTTTATGGACATTAAAATGATTCCAGTAGCCTCTGCTCCTTTCTCTGTCCCGGTGGGAAACGTTCACGAGCAGTGCCATAATTCGCGGTCGCGATCCTTCGATTCCCCAGAGCTCTGATTCTCCGGGCGGGGTGGGGACGAGGAATCATCGAAAAGAGGCGATGAGGAAGAGAGAGGACACGAGGAGGAAGCGGGCGAGTGCTCGATTTACCTTTCCCAGTTATATTCCCGAGAAGATCCTCTCACGAGTAATTTATTCTCGAGTTTAACCGCGCGGCGAAGGTGTGCGCGCCGGAGAGTGTGCGTGCAACACACTGCGAGATGTACGTAAATAATAATAACAATAATAATAACAATAATAACCGATAGGAACAATAATAACAATGAGAAAAAGAGAGAAGAGCGAACGGTGAGGGAACTTGGCGGGGAGTGGGACGCACGAAATCGCGTAGTACGAGCGAGAGAGCGATAAAAATGGATAAAAAGGTGAAAAAGGAGACGAAACCGAAGTTAAAAAAAAAATAGGAGAAAGAGAGAGAAATTATTTCGCTGCTGCTGTTAAGCTCCGAGAGGAAAGAATTCTGCTCTGTCTCTCTCTCTCTCTCTCTCTCTCTCTTGGTCTCTCTCGGTGCGACCGCAGCAGCTCGTAGCTCGCGGTTATTATAAAACAAAAGACGATGGTTGATGTCGATAATAAAGAAGAGGTACGCGCCGTGGGGCAAGCGTTTCTCGGCCAACGGGGGGCGAAAAGACCGAAAGAGAGAGAGAGAGAGAGGGAAAAAAGAGAGAAAAGTACAAAGAAGAGAGAAAAATACGAGAGAACGTGAACGGCTGAGAGAATGAGAGAGAAAGGAGAATAAGGAGAGAGAGAGAGAGAGAAACGCACCGGCGCGTTTTGCCCGAGGGACAAAAGAAAAGCGATATCTCGGACGTTGGATGGCCGGCTGGGCGCGAAGGATGTGGTTCCACGCACAGCGATCGACTTAATTCGCGCTCGCGCTCTCCCCCGTCTCGCGGACTGTTTTTTTCCTCTCTTTCTTACTTTATGCTCATTTCTTTTTTCCCCTCTTTTTAATACATCGTCTCCGAAGCAACGCAGCAGATCGAGAGCCCGCGATGCCGCCCACCTCTCGGCCCGACCCCTCTCCCCCCAGAGCCTGCTTCGGTGTACACGTGAGAGATATTTCCCCCTCCATCTCTCTTGCTCCATCTCTCTTTCTCTCTCTCTGTCTTTAAAAGTTTTTTATCCGTACCCCTCGCTCCTCATTCCTTCACCGCCAATCATCGTTTTCAATTCGACGATCCCGGTGGTACTTGTCCGATCTCGAATCGATCTCTTTTTCTCATTCCCCCCGTGGCATTTATTCTGCATTACCGCTGATCTAATTGCATCTGCACGCGATAAATCCTCTCTTCCTTCGCGAGATCACCGCGAGCCTTTCGTCGTATTTTGACGGAAATGTATAGAGAACTTGGAATATTGAATATTATTCTATATATAGTTGCATGTCAATAAAATCCTAAATATACTGATTAATTTTACAAAAGACCGCTGAACTCATCCCCCCGTTACGATTTTGATAAGGAACCGAGATACGAGCCCGTGTCACGGGGCTTGTACCGGAGCGAGACAAGATCAGGGATGGATTATTCGTGTATATTTATAGAAGCGAGATTTAGAAGCTGAAAAAAGAGAGAAGAGAGAGTTTAATCCGGCAATAAAGCGTTCCACTCACGTAGATTATTTTATTTAGTTTCCCAAACTGCCGCTGCTTAAACGCATCCATAATTACCAGTTGCTACGTGAAATGGTTAACGTATTCTGTCTCTGTCTCGCTCGGGCTCGGCCTCTCTCCTTCTGGCATGATTTTTACACAAACGCACATACACATACACACACACGAGTTTTTTTTATCTCTTTTCGGAGTATCGAGCTCGTTCGAACAGTCCCGAGGTGTGCGACTTGTTGCCCGACTCCACCTGGTCTCGTATTGGTAATCGTCATCGCGCGCTCGTCTGTATTGTGTATTTTTTTTATATATGTCCATACGCGCATCGACGAAACACCGTACGTGCGTTATTTATTCAAACTCGAGCTTAAACTCCCACGCACATACGAGAAGAAAAAGAAAAGGAAAAAAATTTTCGATTCTCTCTTCGTATATAGGCAGGTACACCTCCTCGCGACGATTTTATTCCCTTCTGGGATGGAATAATTTTCACATTTTTTCTACAATTATGCGAGATGATGACTATAATATTCCTTTTAGAATTGTTTTTCGATTTCGAGTACTTCGATCAAACATTTTTTGCTCGCACTGGGTCTCGCGGACCCCGGGAAATTTCCATTAGCGATATTTTTCCTTTCTCTTGATGAAATTAATTTTATTAAGGGAGGTTTTTAAAGATTTTTTCAAAACTAAGCGAATGGCGTTGGAATTACGTTGATACATGCATTTTTTAAAAAGTTATGACGCCTTGAAGATTTTTGAAAAAATGGAAAGGGGTATACC
>JAPYYW010000802.1:0-75706 GCA_030522545.1 Cremastinae sp. A BG-2022a
CACGTCAAATTTTTTTTCTAATGAGTAGAGATTAGCCAAAAGTCAATGCGCTCCGCATAATACACGCTCTATTCCGATGAATCGATTAGAGGCCTCATGACTTTTTTAATATAGATAGGATACGTTTAAAGAAAATAAAAATTAATCTGAAAGTTTCGCAAGATTCGAGATTCAAAGTGAACAACACAGGCTTCGGGAAAAAATGCAAAATGAAAACTCGCTGAGTTTTGATTCGCGAAAATCGTTTTCACGAAGTAGTTCCTCGTGAGCCTTTGTCTCGGGGTTTCCGGCACTCGTAGAAAATGAAATCGTGCTGAAACCTGCGGAAAGTCGAGTTGCGGAAGGTGGAGAAAAGACTTTGACCCCGTGTTCCACTTACAACGGAAGTGGTCTCGTCGCGGACAAACCGATATTATATGACACTCGCTCGGAGAGTCTTGAAAAGTGAGACAGGAAGCTCAACTTATTGGGACTCGAAACCGAGAAGTTATCTCTCCGGAACGAGTAGAAATTAGAGGATCGTCGACGCGATGAAAACAAAGTAAAAAGTCGCTATATATAGTATACACAAATTTTCCAAAACATATTCCAATAATCGACAATGGGTGCATTCAGACGTTTAGTTTAAACATGTATTGGCAATTTTATTAACTAAATTTTTTCTCAAGATAATTCGTTGAAAATTTGTATTGTTAACGTTCTTCGGTGTCTTCGATAAAATCGAGACATTTATCTTCAAAAATCACATCTATTATATAGGCTTATAAGATCTATTTTTAAGAATTATGTCTCATCGTTTTCTAGACAGTGAATTATGTATTCTCATTTCGAGAAGAAATTTAAAAAAAGGTAATGAATTTAATCTTACTGAATATAAAGACACGACCTTGTCTAAGGGTGGTAATTTGATGAGTTTGCTTTTTCATCGATTGACATCGATACATATCGGTGTCATTTGACTTTTTTGTATGAAAACTTCTCACTGCTGAATAAAGAAATTAAATACGACGTGTATTTGTGCACTTTATTGCCTTTGGTCGAGGACAACTTTTGGAAACTGTTATTTTCATCGTTATAAACATTATTATCTTACCTGATGAAACTAGATTTTCTATACTTGTGGTAATCCAAAATGTAGAAAAGATACGTATGTATATATCTTTTAAATACAAATCAAACATCCGTAAATTTGTGTCTCTTTCGTTTTCAAAAGACAGGAAAATCCGAACAAAAGAGTCTGCTAAATTGAATACTCTGTAAAAATATCTACAATTAAAATTAATCACACAGAGTCTTAAATAATGCCCTTGTTTAAATCTTCAAATTGTAAAAAATCCAATCCTCCACGATCATAATAAACTTTTGGATTCGTGGAAGTATATATTTGATTACAAAAAGTAGAAGCAATGAAGCTTTTATGAATTTTCGAATGATAAACATTTTTTAGAGGAAAAAGTTAGGTGGATGGGAAGCTGACGGATCTGCAGAGCGAGCGGCGAAGCTCGTCTCGTCGACCTTAGCGAATAAGCTTTTGAAAATCTCCCAGGTTGAGAGCCGGCACAAGCCCCTCGGCTGGGTGTGCTCGGAGCGAGACGTCGAGTTAGTTGTGAATAACGATGCCCGAGGGAAGACAAGCCCCGACCCGTGTCCGTTCGTACATTTCGACCGCGCCGAGGCAGAGCGAGAGCATATACACGGGACGATCGTCGATCGTGGTCAGATGTACATTTGATCATCCCTCGCCCTCGATTCAACGAGAAGAGAAAAATTGACGAGAAAAACGACGAAAGTGCCTCGGGCGTTTTCGACAAATTTTCGTACCATTTTTCACATTCTATCCTTCAATGACTTTAATATCATTTTTTCATTCTACTATATACATATTTTTTACTCATTTCAACATTTTTTTACAACGATTTCCCCCATACTTTTGCATTTTATTTTCTTTAATTCAATCTAATCAAATTGTTTTTCATCATATATTTTATATCGAATTATTATTTTTCATTTTCTGAAAATGAATAAATCGAAAGGTGCATGTAGTTTACCGCATACGAATATTTTGTACATCGACACGACCCATAAATAAAAATATCCCGTTACATAGCGTGATGAAAAGAGAAAAGAGAAAAAAAATACAAAAAAAATAAAAGAATTGCGAATGGAAAATTGGTACTCGAGGCGAAAAAGTGGGAATTAAAAACTAGCATTCGTAATTCGTTGGTAGGATTGGTATAGTACTGCGAGTACAAAAGCCAGGCGAGCACCCACGCGTTCACGGATGCGTGCCTGACTCCCACGCGATTTCTCCCCTCGCCAGAGAAACGCGTCTCTCTCTCTCTCTCTCTCTCTCTCTCTCCTCTCTGGATTTTCACTAACACGCGGGCAGCAGCGTCATGTTGGAATTGAATGCATCGCATTTTGCACTTGAGCCTGCTCTCATCCCTGCAGGCTCGCTGGAACGTAACACCCTCCACGGCCTGCAGACTAACCCGACATGCACTCCATACGTCACTGGATGTTCGAAACGCCTCTACCAGTGGATCACCGAGAGTCTCAAACCCGGTGAAACGTTAATAAAAACCCCAGCGAATTTATTCTTACTCATTTTTATCTCATTCTTTACTTTTCCTGCGTATATCTATACACTGTAAAAAATCCCACCATTTGGTGTAGAATGGCATGGTTTTAATAAATGTGGTTTGATGTGATGTGTCAAATCAGTGTAAATAATTAATACTGCAGTATAAACATTATTTAGGGCGTAAAATTAATGAAGTAACACTATTCTTGCTAACACCATTCGGTGCGAATAAAAAAGCAAGATACAGATTAAGTAACTTAATAATATAAAACAATATTTTGGAATAATGTAAGTTTTGATTTTTTTGTAAGGTTCATGCACATTATTATATGCAATTTTGTTCGTTAAAAATTTCATATGACAAGCTCGTAAAATTATTTTTTATTTTTCTCTCTCTGAGTGCAGAGATTTAGCCTGATATGTAGGGTAATTTACATATGTAGACTTGTACTATTAAAAGAATTTTTTGTATACTAATTTTTTTCGTAATACATGTAACGTTGATGTTGAGTAGTAAGTTCTATCATTGATTTTAAAAATTTTATATTTAAGTGTCAATTCCTTGAAATAATTATGCTTCCCCTTAAACCTGATTAACGAAAGATGCCCTCGCGAGAACTGATTAATAATGCTTAATGATATTCGGATTATTATTGGTCATAAAATGATGTTTCGGTATACCAAGCTACATTTTTCGCGTTCATTCTCGTCCGTTTATTGCCACTTAATAAAGTGGACTGCCAGAAACGTAAACAAAGTTTTATTGCTGAACAGGGATGGACAGAGCTCGATACTTTTCTGAGAAATGAAAATTTTTCAATAGGCGATGCTCATCGATGGTGCAATAAATATCATCCGTCGAAAAATTTTCATTTCTCACAGGAAAGTATCGAGCTCTGCCCACTCCTGTTGCTAAAAATATCGATTTTTAACCCCGTTTTAACACCACTCAACATATTTTACCTAACACACCGGTGTTATTATTTTACATCATTTCCTTTTACCACTCATACAATTTGGTTAACATCGCGAAATTTTTTACCGTGTATACGTTTTTCGCACTTTTTAAATGTTTATTTTTGGACCAACTTTTATTTAAAAAGAAAGCAAAGCGAATGTCGCAGCAATCAAGTTGATTCCTTAATTATTTCAAAATTGCAGCTCTCTAAATATTATTGGAAAAACATAAAGAGCTTATAGGCAATGAGATTCCTATATTCGTGAATATTGATTATTATTTTTCAAGCTCCATCAATTAAAAATTTCATTATTATTTCAATCGTATTATTGAATTTGCATAGATGAAATGTGTAAAATAAACTTTTGACCTTTAATTTTTATTTCGTATTTGATATTAAATGATTGGTATCGTATAATTTAATTCTTAATAAGTGATACAATACATTTAGACTTCATGTTTTGGTATATGAATAATGTATGTATGAGTGAGAGCTAAATTATTGAAGAAAATATCTTAAAAGGTGATTTTGAAAGTGAAGTTGATGCATAATGTGAACTGATCCAGAACGTGTTTGCACCAGGGATAAAGAAGAATCTGCAATTTTTTCTCCGGCACTCGAGAAAGCATTATTCGCTCTCGTTCACCCGTCAAAAGACCATCTCCCGTCGAGCTTTATCCCGAGATGCGAGAGTGCATTGACGCCGAGCGTATATAAATACCTTACTTGCACTCTCAAAAAAAATTCTCCCTCCAAAAGTCTCTTTTTTTAAAGAGTAGACAACACAAAAAAAACTGTTTTTTTTTCATAAATATTTTCATAATTTTGAGTCAAAACTCATCACAAACAATATGTAAATAACTGTTTTTTAAACATGGCACTACTGAAAGAAAACTATAATAAAATTTTACAATATTAAAGCTATCTATAATCGATTTCCATTCTTTTTTTTATTGTGAAATTATTCTGCAAAAAAAATTCATTCTTAAATAATTAGCACATATATATGTTACTTTATGGTAAAATCTAAAATCACGATCTCTCTCAGTACGAGAGAAAAATAATTCATTTTCTATTAAATAAGTCGTTTACTTCGATGTGATCACATAATGGACTGATTCCGCGAAAGGAAAGAAATGGTGGATTTAAAATGTAGCGGGTAGCAGCTAGGAATTCAGTCGAGAGCGTTTTACGGTGACACTTCAATACACTTGGCCCAAAAAGAGAGGTGGCGAGGGAAGAAGAGAGCGCGAGGGGAGGTTGACACTCGAAGAAATGCAATATATGCATTCGGGAAAGGCGTGCCAGGCATACGAGAATGTTCATAAAATCGCTCATCCGGTAACGATACGTTTCTCCATCCTCCGCCCGATGCAGAATATCCCGTTCAGAAGAGATCCCAAGCCGCAAACCCCGAACGCAGTTTGCATACAAAAAAAGTGGTGTACTGAATTTTTGACACTTCGTTTTCTCAGATTCTTTTCACGGTCGTTTAACTTTCAAAAAATTGAAAATTTAAGGTCGAAAAATAATGCAGAAAATAAAAATTCTTCTCACCATCGTTTATACCAATTATTTTCAACTCGATGTGATACTTTAAAATTGAAATTCAGTATATATCTCTCAAAAATCAGTAAAATATTGAAATAAACATTTTTTTTAATATTGGCCGCAAATACAGTATCGGGAGAATAAAAATATAAATTTTGTTCTAGCTCCGTTGTTCATAGAAATTCATGAGAATAAAAATTCGAAAATGCATTTCTGTACTCTCTTCGATATTTCTCAAGGGTGAACAACCCCGAATGTATATGTGAAAAGCGGTATTTCCTTGTTCGCAAGATTCTTCGGTTTTTTTTTTCTTCTATTTTTCTCATTCTTTATGAACGGGCAATGCACTCTCTTTGAAGAAGTAGGATGAGAAAAGATACGAGGATGATATTCTCCCGATGCGCGGGGGAGAGAGGTTGCGCCAGTAATATGAGCTTTTCCTCTCTCGTTTTCCGGTCGATCGATGGCTCTATCGCGCTCAGCCGGCTTTCTCGCAACACGAAACTCCGTGAACTCCGATCGGTATATCTGTAGGCACGATATTACCGCTCGGGAAGACCGCGAGGAATTTTTAACGATAGAGCGAGAATAAATAGTTATATTTTCACCCGTTGGCCCTTTCCTCGCTCCGCCCGCGAAGAATTGCGAATTCCAGAGCTTTGAGCGAGCGCTCGAGCACCGATATAAGAATATAAATATAAGGAAGCTCGGAAAGTGATTTCACGCCGGACTCAGGGAAGAAGAGCGCGACGGGGAAAGAGAAAAAAAAAACGACGAAATTGTCAGAGGGGCCACCAATCGAGAAAATTTATCGCCGTAAACTAGTATCGGAAAATGGAAAGTGAAATAAAGTGGGCGAGAGATCTCGCCTGGGGAGTGAAAAATAATGAAGTAGCGAAAAGTTGAATTGGTAATGGCCTCGATAATAATTTTCTTCCATAATTTATAATTCACGAATGAATAAAATCCTTTCAGAGTTGAGAAATATTGAATGGCAAATTGCCGTGAAAAAAGAAGTTAATTGGATTCTCGTCTCTCCGACGCACTTTTGTCCAAAAGAAAAAAGCAAAGTAAAGGAAACAATTTGTGCATAACTTATTTTAATTATAATATATGAAGATACAAAAAATTAGAAAATATTTCTTGTTAAGTTGAAAAAAAGAATGTTTATCGAAAGAAGCATATTTTTTTCAACTCCTTAAAAAAAAATGTAAAATACGTATGATATCGGACGTCGTAAAATATCGGAGGAAAAATTGGCACGAAAAAATGGAGCTCGTTAAAAGGAGTATGCTCGAAAGGAGTTAATTGTCACGGTGGATCGGGCGATTATTTTTTCGTCAGTTCTCGCTTTTTTTAAATGCGAATCGACGGGATATGACTCATTTCTTTCTTTTATTTCTCACTTTTTTATGGTGTATACTTTCCCTCGAGTGATCACGACGGGGAGAACACTCGATGAGCGAACGCGCGCGTGTCGTTGATAGAAAAAGAAAAGGAAAAAAAGGAAAAAAAATGAGAGAAAAAAGAGCGGTTACGAATTTTATCCATATGGATGCGTGCCCGACACACTAGAGAACTCCGAATGACACTGCAAACCCGAGTTTGTAGATTTTCCCAAGTGTGGCAATTTCTAGCACTCACGAATTCTCGGATCCAAGAATTCATATTGAAAAAGCCAAATGATAGATATTGGTTCAGTTTTTTTAATTGTTTAATACAATTTCGTGGATTACGCCCCAAATAAGTATAGCATTTTCGTTATCTACGAAAAATATTTTACAAATTTTTCAAGTTTTCATATTACTATAAATGTATAATATAACTATGGTTTAACGTGATGATTCTTAATACGTAAAAAGCAAGTACTTTATTGTATAGTATTTAATAATTGCAGTAAATTGCATATTTAAAAAAATTGTGAAAAAGTAATTCAATTTGACTTGGAAGCCTTGATGTGAAACACTCAATTTTGAGTGATTTTTCGGACAAATCCCACGCTCGTATTTTTCAAGCAAATTAAGTGAAATTTCAATATGTTATGCAATGTACACTATACTAGTGCATGGCGTTCTTAGAATATCGAAAAAAAAGTTTGATTATTTTCATTTTTTTGAAATTCCAAGAATGTCATACCCCATCAGTACATCGTATACTGCATAATATATTCAAATTTCAGTTCATTTGCTTGCAAAGTACAAGCGTGTAGGATTTGTCCGAAAATTCACTCAAAATTGGATCTTTCATACATAATAACCTTAAATCAAATTTTGACAAAAGCCTCCGAGCAGAGACTCTGCGCAATCTCACAATATCGTGGAGTCCAATAATTACGCGTGTATTATGAAAAAATCGATCGAATAACGCTCGCGGGGGGATTCCGAACGTACGAGACGGGTTGAAAATCGACGAGATTCGAGAATCTCATTCGTAGTCCGAGAACACAGGTAGAAACAGAGAGAAATAAGGAACAAAGCAGTAGGACGTAGATTTATAACCGTCGGGGCCGATTGATCCGGCTTGTTTCCGGAAAGGGAGAATTTCGAAAGAGCTCCGGCGGTGAATCGCCGGGGATCGGTATATGGGTTTGAGGGGGTTTGTGAAAAAGAGAGGAGAAGCTCGTAAAACGTCAGGACTCTTTACGTGTATATATGGGAGCGCGGAGAGGGATCTCGCTCGATATGGTGTAGGCTTGATTTCAATTAAACGAGCTCTCGTCCCGGGGAATATCGCGGAGAGGGCATGGAATTGCCGGTGAAACGGAAGCCGGGCGAACACACATGGAAAGCCCTCGGGTTCCCGGTGCCGAGCTCGCTTCTCCACCGACGACGACGTCGCCATTCAGAGTCGCGGATTCCCCGGGTGTTTTCCCAGCGCCGAGAAAACGCAGCAGGGACTTATCACCGGCTTGGATTTAATTATCAAAGTGCTAACTCTATACCGCCGAACGCCACCGATACAGAAACTTTGTTAGACACACACTCTTTTGTGCATATCTCGAAAAAGCTAATCCCATTCCCACTATATATTCGCGTATTATCAAGAACGAAGGCACGAGCTCGTCAAACTTTTCATCCGTCTCCGGAATCTCACCGATTCCGAAAGTTCCCAGACGCTGCGTGAGAATTCGAAGTTGCGCGGAATATCCTCAAATTCCTACCAACTTGAGAAATGCGGAATTCTTATCGGGTTTCAAGCTCCGATGCGACTTTCGGCCAAATATTTCTTTCACGGAGAACCCCCATTGTTTTATTTATCCCATGTCGCACTCACCGCGTGTTTTCCATTTACGAAACAATTATAAACGCGATCGAATTGAATAATAAATAAATAAATAAAATTATATAAATGAAGATTGAAGTAAAAATAAAAAAGAGAAAGAATAAGGAACAGTTTCTATTCGATGAAAAATAAAAATGAATAAGTCTGGGGAAAAAATGAGAGTTGAAGTAAAGAATTATCAGCAGGGAGTTTCGATTCGCGCGAATAAAATCGTAAAAATATAAATTCCGGGTCGATCGATGTTCAAGTAAGGATAAATGTGCAGGAGCAAAAAGTATAAAGCTTGTTCGTCGGAGATAAAAAGAGTTGTTTCTTGCGAGAGGACTCGCGCGCAGCGGGCGAGCGGTCGCCCCTCTGCTCCGCGACCGAAAACTCCTTCTTCCCTCCCTGTCGGATCCACTCGATGCCGCGGAACGTGTTAAACCGATTGGAAAAATATTTATTCGACCGCATTGAAAACGACATTTTCCTGGAGAAGCCTTTTCCGCCTGTCCGCTCTGCTGGCGAGCACGATCGAGTTTAATAAAACGCGCCCGGTCAAAAGAGCCCGGACACTCCACTGCTGTCGCTTCGTCCAAAATTTATATCGCCGAACCAACTATCCCGATTTAAACTGCGTTTTTAAATCCGGATCTCGACTCTATTTTATTTTATTTCGTTTTTTTTTTTGATAGAAAAAAAAATAGAAAAAATATTTCAAAACGCTCGAAAAACATATATTACGCATTTTGTTGTTGGAACCTTTAAAATTTTTATATGATAAATATTCTTTATGTATTTCGGTGACGTAAAAAAAGGGGGGGAAATCTTGAATTTTCCTTGGCTCTGGAATTCTTTTCGTGGCGTTCCAGCAATAAAAATTCATTCGAAAAATAAGCTCGGCCTTCATTGATCTCCCGAAGGGAAGACTTTACATTTATTGTTCTCGGGTCGCTTAGCAACGCGTTAATTACCAGCTATTTCGGCGCCGGCTCTTTCAAACCCGGCTCTTAAGTACCTCGCAGCGAGCAGATCGTTTCCCGCAGCCGTTTATAATTTATAATCCCATATCACGGGGAAGGTGAGTGGACTTACCGGTGGACTATGAGCTCCGTCAAATTCTTCTCATCGATTGCCGAATCCCTTTCTTTTACTTCGATTCCCTAAAAAAAAACATAAATAATCACAGTTAGATTTAAAAAACTCCATAGAAAGACAATTTTGTACACTGAGAGAAATCACGATGGTATATTTTACCATAAAGTGATAATTATGCTAATTATTTTAGACTTAAATACATATTTGTAGTAAAACGTAATATAATCAGAACAAGATGTAAACGAAGTATATTTAATTCTATAATAATTGGTATAGTTGTCACTTTTGTATAGTAAAATCCACCATGCTTTTCTCTCAGTGTACAAATATGTTTGAAGAAATTTCCAATAATCAAATAAATTATTGAGCAAACAATTTTTTTTTAAATAAATAAAATATTTTAAGCATAAAAGTATATAATACAAAAAAATATATGAATATTACGATAAAAGTAAGGAAAAAAAAGAATTAGTGTCCCAAAATGAGGTTGTACATGCGATGAATTTTGTTCTGGGGAAATTAAAAACTCGTCGTGGAAGAGGCACCGGGAGGCACCAACAGGAAAATTAAGACGCTAATTGTCGTCGGGAGAGGCCAAGATAAGTTGCGATGTGCCGTCACGAAGAGCCTCGAAAGGGAAGCGACTTCTCTCCCGTACAATTTCTTCTCGTTTCTCCTTTGTCCTTCCGCGTATTACGGTTAGCTCGTATTTTTTCTCCTGCCCTGTGTAAAACTACGCCAAGAACGAGAGAGCCCTCGAGAATGAATATTCGAGAAACCGCGACGCGTACATCAGGGAGGCCGATCCTTTTTTTTTCATCTTTTCTCTTCCCCAGCTTTTTGTCTCCCCATTACGGGCGATGCTTTTCTTTCATTTCGCTTGTTTTCATTAAATTACGAGCAGTCCGACTCGCAACGATCGGCGAGCCCTCGCTTTTTATCGTTCAATAGTTTCCAACGAGGGAACATAGAAATTCCCCTGTTCTCGCACCTTATTCGTTTCGATCCAAATATTTTTTTATCATTATCATTACTGCATTCTATTATTTTTTGTTCGATTAAAGACTCGAGTCGCGAAAATGTATTAATTATTGTTTTTTATCGGCATTTCTTATTCAATTAGCTTATTTTTTCCTTTTTACTTTGATTGAAAAAGTTTTTTGATCATTTCCTGTTATTTCTGTATTCGGTCGCTTTATTTAATCACAAAATGTCAATTTTGTCTTCGCTTACTTTCTTATTTTTTTAGAATAATCGGATTTTTTTATTGATATTTTTGTGCGAGTAGGTTGACAGAAAAATTTCTATGTACAATTTTTGTTATTTTTTCTTTTTTTTTCGGTTTGATGAAGAAGTTTTTTCGACGCTCCTCTGATGTTTTTCCATCCAGTTTGTATTACCTCCGGGCGTTTACCCTTTCAACCGGATGTAACGAAATTATTTGAACCCCTGGAGAAGTGCCCTAACAAACACCCATCCTTTTCGCCTCTCTCACATTTCCCCGGCGAGCTTTAACTTTGTAAAGCCCCACCTTACGTAATCGAAAGCCAATAATACACACGCGGAAGCACCTTGTCACTTATCAAATTTTTGTCCAGCGTTAGATTTTTTGCCGCTTTTCCCATCAACACTTTGTTACGAAAAAAACTTTATTACGAAGAAAAGTCAATGCGATGAAATATTGAGTAAAATTCTACTAATATAAATAAAAAAGCATTGATAAGAAAAATAGGAGAGAGATATATATACATATATATATATATTGTAGATAAAAAAAATAAAAGCAGAAACAGATGTTTGTCTGTTTGCATAAGAATACGTCGACAGTAAAAGAACAAACGATTGCATCCCTCGTGAATGGATGGAAGGAAAATAAATGAAACGAGGTAAATCCGAAGACGGAAAATTACGGAAGGCAGTACGGGTTTTACCCGGGGGTACCGGATATTCGTTCTACCGTAAAATATCAATTTCCGGATAAGCTGGCGAAGCTCTCCGGGTCCCCGTAAGTATAACCGACGGGCTAATCTATCCAACACAAGGTCTGGAATATTTAGAATGAGTTTCAGCCGATCGATGAAGATGCAAGGGTAACTTTAATGATAAGAGACAAGCGATCATCCCTTCCTGTATACTACTACCGAGAAGACAAAAGGAACACGCCGACAGAGAAAGAGAACGAGGAGAGAAAAAAAAAATTCGATCGATTATTCGTCTTGACTCTATACACGCTATTATTTCGTCAAATATAGTATATTATCAAGATATTGCTTCTCAAGTACAATGTAAGTAAAACTTTGATAGACAACACTCTTTTTCATATCAACAAAATACAACATTTACATTTTTTTCATCTGTAAATATCATGTAAATGTTATTTTAAAATACCATGTTGGTAATTTAAGAATGCATGATTAAGGCTGTTGAGATTGTAGAGAAAAAAATCAAAAGTTTGACTACGTTTTTTGACCATATATACGAAAACGTTTGAGAGTAAAAACTTATTAAGAAATGTTGCTGTAAATCGACTGAAGCAAAACATATTTGAAATTCATCCAATGACAGGTTTACTCTCTGTGTGATTGCACAAAAAAAAGATTAATTTTTTTTTTAAATTTAGATGAAGCTTTTCTTTAACGTCATACAAAGATCAGTGCAAAATTTCACTTAAATTAGGAAACTCGTTACTGAGATTTTTATTGTACAAAATTTGCAACTTTTAACACGTGCTCTTATACATGAGAAGGTACAAAAAATGGCCATTTTTTTAACAATTAATATCTTAATGAGACATTAGCTACTTATTTGCTTCCTAATAGTCGTAAAATTTTTAGATATTCTTTTAGAGATGTAACTTAATATCCTATATTAAAAAAGACATGAAGCCTCTAATCGATTCATAGGTCCTCGACACGCTAAATTTTCTCAGTTCATATGAAAAAAATGTACAACACAATAATTTTCTATTAATTATATCAATATTAATTATATCAATATACCTGGACAAATATAGCTGAATAGTTCGGGGATCGTAAACATAAAAAAGAGAGAGAGAGAAAATTCGTCGAACGTAACGAGGAAGAACAATTTTCAAATTTTCGTTAATCACTCTGTCATTATTGTTTCCATGGTGATCGGTCGAGGTCGAGTGGAAAAACCGATTAAGGCCTTAATTGTTCGATTTAATGACGAAATTTGGAATCAGTTGGCCGGTGTAAAGTGTCGGGGTAAGACGTGTCGGGTCTTACAAAGTAGTTACCGAAATACATTTCATAGAAATTCGACAAATTGAGTGTCAGTTCCACTTATTTTCAATCATACGAAAAGTGAATAGTGTAGTGTTTTTTATTTATAATATCGTTTCAAAATACGTTCAAAAAAAAGCATTGCATACTTAAATAAAGAGATGAAACCTCTAATCTATTAATTGGTATAGAGTGCATATAGAGCGCAAAGATCAGCAAAATACCAATTCGAACATGTCAAAAAAAGCAGTCGCAGTATTATGTAAAATTTTCAAAAAATTTCCATCATTTTCGATTTTGAACACAACATCCTTAACATTCGTACTCCATATGCAAAATCAGGATACAAATCTATAATTTTCAGATTTATATTTCTCCTCAGAGAGTTCAGTGATCTTTATGTAAATATTATATATGCTTCTAATTTTAATTTCGATAAAATAGTCACGTTTTCAAGTAAATTTTCGGACTTTCATTCGCTTGGAAATATATAATTGTTTAAATGAAGGCTCATCGTTGACAATTTGGTTTACCTTGACCGTGGGGTCATTAGCGCTGATAAACGGAGCTTGAACTATTTGACGCTCGGGAGGTCTGGGGCAACAATGGAATCGGAATATAAGCTGGAAGGTCAGAGGAGGCTTGGTGTTCACTGCGGTGTGACGTTCGCACAGCGTTCCTCGCGGAATCCCACGGGTCTGGGAAGAGAGAGAGTCCTCGTCGTCGGGGAGCTCGAGAGTTCGAAGCACAGACATGAGAAACGAGTACGGCAGCTCGAATTTCTTGGCAATGCGCGCTCCAAACGGCGTCTGATGCCCCTCGCACGCTCTCGCCCTTTTCCTCAACGACTCCGGTGTGTTTAATCACACGCGTTACTTCACCCACTAATTAGGATTCTACTCCCGACGCGGTCAACTTTCAATTGTGACGCGACTGCTGCGACCCCAACTTTGCAACAACGACGAGAAAACGAGACCCATACCACCATTATACAGATATTTTCACCGATATTAATTCACGAAACTTTACCCATTGTCGATCCCTTATTCGCCTTCTCCCTGATGCGCCCTTCCAATCTATTTTTCAAAATATCATCTTTTCAATATATTATTATTATGTACATTTTTAGAAGCATTTTTAACATTTCTTCAAAGTAATTTTTTTTAACAAGTGCTTCGTAAAAAAGAAACTTTGAAATAAAAGTTGTAAAAAACGTTTGATTCTTTTTAATAATTGCTGATTCTCGAGGTAAATTTTGTATTTTTAAAGCATACAAAAATGTACTTGGAAAATATTTTTTTTAATGAGTTAATATTGAATATGTAAAAAGAATGTAGAATGCAATTTGTGAGGTTTCTGTATGGCGTTGAGCTCGCTTTGGAGAAGTCAACGTAGCGTTGACTTATTCGCCTTCTCCCTACGTGCTCCCAATCTATTTTTCAAAATATAATCTTTTCAAAATAGAGTATGTACACTTTTATATAGAAGCATTTTTAACATTTCTTCAAAGTAATTTTTTTTAACAATTTAAAGTGCCTCTTAAAAAAGAAACTTTGAAATAAAAGTTGTAAAAAACGTTTGATTGTTTTTAATAACTGCTCATTCTCGAGGTAAATTTTGTATTTTTAAAGCATACAAAAATACACTTGGAAAATATTTTTTTAATGATTTAATGTTGAATATGTAAAAAAAAATGTAGAATGCAATTTGTGAGGTTTCTGTATGGCGTTGAGCTCGCTTTGGAGAAGTCAACGTAGCGTTGACTTATTCGCCTTCTCCCTGCGTGCTCCCAATCTATTTTTCAAAATATCATCTTTTCAAAATAGTATTTTGCGTACATTTTTAGAAGCATTTTTATCATTTCGTCAAAGTAATTTTTTTTTAACAATTTAAAGTGCCTCTTAAAAAAGAAACTTTGAAATAAAAGTTGTAAAAAACGTTTGATTCTTTTTAATAATTGCTGATTCTCGAGGTAAATTTTGGTATTTTTAAAGCATACAAAAATGCACTTGGAAAATATTTTTTTTAGTGAGTTAATGTTGAACATGTAAAAAGAATGTAGAATGCAATTTGTGAGGTTTCTGAATGGCGTTGAGCTCGCTTTGGAGAAGTCAACGTGGCGTCCGAGCGCGATCGCTCGTTCACTTTCACGTCATCAACGTCGCCGTCTCCGGGAGCCGGTCAAACAAGCCGGCAGCCGGTTTTCATCGAAAACCCGTACCCCGACAGGCTCCCATCGACGCTGAACGACGATCCACTTCGCCGTGAACTTGAAACAGTTTCAATAAGCTCGCGCATACATTTGCACACAAATGAGACGCGTTTCGACGTAACGCTTACGCAATTATATTGCCAGTGACTCTCGATAGAGAGAAAAATCATTTATCCTCATCCACAAATGATTATTTTCATTCCAACGCTATACGTTATCGTTTAAAATATGTTATTCCTCTGAACAAAAATTATTTAAACTTTTAAAAAAATTCTATTTCGAATGCACTTCATTTATTCATTATAAGTAAACATCAACCACGTACATTGTTTTCAATTTATTATTTTTTACATGTAAAGTTATAATTTCAACAAACATAATGTCAGATAATCGTTTAAATGAACTTATCGTGAATAAATTTTTATTAGTTCATAAAATGTATAAACTTTTCAGGCGACTGTTTGTGTTGGAAAATTAAAAACTCATCGTTTCCTCTTCACATAACTAAACGAGGAAGTTTTAAAAGAGATATGTGCATAAGGAATTTTTTAAGAGGGCTTCGAGAGGCGATTCGTTATGGGAACGAGCTTATTACTGGGGCAGTGACCTCCGAGCCATTGTTGTCCATTTACCACGATGGTCCCCGCCCTGTTGGCACATCTACATAATTACGTAGGCACAGACATCATTCGTAGTGCGCTAATTATGAGAGAGTGGAAGTAAATAAAAGAGAGGGGGGCAACGAGATGGAAAAGAAAAAAAAGTGTTTCAAGGATGGGAGATAAAAAAAACTCAGGGAGAACGCCAGGAAGGAGCATCGTTACGACGTTCCATGCAACTAGCACACAAATAGAAACAATTTTCCTCGAGTTTCCCACGAGAACACCACTGCGTTTAGCATTTTTTTTTACTTAATCTTGATCAAGATACGTAAGCGTTGGAAAAAGTATCTTTGCCAAGATCACAATGGAAATATTATTTGTAAATTATTTTGCAAGTATCGATTATTCGTTACATAACATTACAAAAAAACTCAATTTGCATAAAACTTGATGCGAAATTATCGCTTATTTTAATCATGAGATAAACAATTTTATTTTAAGGATTTCTTTACTACTTTCTAATTGAAGTTAAATAGCATATTAAGTATGTATGGACGATATTTTTGAAAATATAAGAATGTTATTAACTTTTGATATTTTGTTCTCAAGTATATTAAAAAAATGTTGTACCAAATTTTAAATCGTTTTACTGAATGGCTCAAGAGTATCAAACTCCAAAGTTGCTGAGATTTAACATTGCTGCATATGGAGAATTCGTAAATTTGCACTAAATACAAATTTTTTAACATAGGATTCTTTTTATATGAATTTTTTTTATATGATCGTAGTAGTATACACATTTTTTATAGACAGTAATTTCAAAACGTTTCACTAATTTGTTTAAATTTGATTATTCAAACAACAAAAAAGTGCTTAAATTATTGTTAAAATATGCAAAAGTTGTAAATTAATAGTCAAATTAAGACCCAAAAAATTAGAAACCTTTTTATCAAAAACCAGAGTCAGTATTTTACGAAATTAACGTTAAGAATGCACTTTTTGCTAGGATTGTCTGTCCCATACATCCATAAAGTATTCAACTGGATTTATAGAAGACATCCTTAACTTCGATATTATTATCGTGAGCTAAAGCAAGTGTTAAAAGTGCATCATAGAATACAGCTGGGTTACATCGATCGCCAACTTGACAATTATGTCCACGAGTGCGAGGATCGAGTCCAGGTGGCGTTGGGACAATAAGGTTGCGAAAGTCTGCGAAAATTCTCGCCACGTCGTCAGCCGGAGATAATCTCGTCGACGTCGGTCAAAGGGGCCGTGAGCAAGCAGAAAATGAGATAGGGACCGAGGAGGGTTGGGAACACGTGTCTCGATGGGGACACTTGATCGAGTAATCGAAGGATTGCTCAACGGGACAGAACTTAGGAAATGGTGAATTTCCTTCAAGCTCTGAAACTAATCATAACTCGGACTTTTAACGAACCAGACAGTGTTGCAACACTGTTCTTATTTAGAACATTTACGAACGTCCTTCACGAAATTGCAACCTCAATCGGACAAATTTTCAATGCTAGAGATCTTGAACTTTTTCGAAAAATTCTAATTCCTCGACCCTGGACAGCCACGAACCAACATCTGCGACCTAATCTTACCATTTGAATGTAGAACGAGATGCGAGCCAAGTGCCTCGGCAAACTTCCACTGATTCATGAAACGGAGACACGTCGGGCGAACGGGTAAAGAGCTTCGAAGTATCCAAGCCCCTTGAGATCGTCGAGAGCAGCCACGAATAGAACTGAAAAGCCGATTAGATCGATTTTCTTGGTTAGCATCTCGCGCGGTCCAATCAAGAATTTTCGGAAGAATGAGCGTTACGAGCCAGAGGTGAACATTTCGATTTTTAAAATAGATTTTCGAAAGCTGGTAATAGAGGAACGAATGAAAGTTATAGCTCGGCGTATCGATTTCTCGATATTCAATTACGCGATACGAAACGTTTCGGAACGAATTGCAGACTTTTGGAATAGAAGACAGAAATTTATAGTGGCGTTCGGAGCTTTTTCACGAAGGGTGGATAATTTAGTGAACTTAGAAAGAGGGAGAAAGGGAAAAGGGGGGGGGAGTTACGAATCCAGAATTGAGTGAATCGTAAACTCGAGACTGAGGTGAAATTTCTCTGGACCAGTCTGGAACCATAACTCCGATATGGGCTGAAGCGAACAGCGTCGCGGATGGAAGATCACGTTCGATTCTCGATATGTCACACTATACCCGGAACTGCGTTGTTGGCTAACTAACTGAGCGACCAAGTGGAAGGGTTGGCCTGCGAGCCCGTTGGAAATGTCGACCGATGCATTAACTGCAGCTGTTGCTATGTGCCTGCTCCGAACACGTTCGTCTATATATGTATATATATGCGCTAGATCCATTATATTATGCACATGTGCGTCACATAAATACGTCGATTCCTTCGTCCGCGCTCGCCGGCCCCGTTCGTGAAAATGATCGAGAGAAAGCCGCCAAGTACCATGATGGATGACAAAGATGAGAGCTTCTCGTTGCCATTTTGCTCGAAAGCCGGATGCGTTTTTGAGTACTGTTGCCCATTTGACAGCTCGGATGAGACTAAACAGCTCTTTAATGGATTCATCGAATTTCATGTGAATCACTTAATGAGAGTCGGGATCGTAAAGGATTTAACGAAAAGTTTCAATATCTCGGTACTACTGTTCGAGAACGAAATATACTTTTACGTGGTGTTGCCCACTTGACAACTTAAATGAGACTAAACGGCCCTTTCATGAAATTATCGAATTTTCTATAAATTGCTTCGTGAGTTACATTCCGCAAAGTTCCAATGGAACTTTCAACAGTTTCTAATGATAACGCAACTGATGAAGAAATCCGTTAGCTGCTAATGTTTACAAAGCAAATTGAGAAATATAATTTGTACACGAGCTGAAAGAGGGCTGCAGAGGTGAACAATGGCGCAACGACAAATTCTGGGCAAGACATGAACTCTCAAGTGCAAAATGTGTAACGTCACGTAGAGAGAACTTAGGTAGAAGTTGTTGCATGAACGTGTTTCCCTCATTGAAACAGACTCTTTCCCTCGCTTCGACGTCGCTCTCTCGGTGGCGTGACGGGAAATGCAGGCGAGTAAAATACAGGATGTACGAACTCATATTCTGCACACACCATCAACTCCAAAATCCAATGCGCGCCAAGCTGAATACTGCGAGAACGTGCCTGTTCCCCTTCCTCGGAAAACTTACCAGGAAGAATTCTCAGCTCGTTTGATATTTCAAGTACAAATATGACAGTATCTTTATTTGAGAATCCACCAGATGCACTTAAAGCAAGCTTGTCAAATCATGAAGAATCGTGTTAAGATTTTTATGATCTTGCTGATGTGAGATTTCTATATACGCTTTTCTCCAAAAAAAAGAAAAAAAAATTAAGGGGTGGCAAGCTCTTTTGAAAATTTAATCACCCTGATAGAACTACCAGTTTGCCTATTCCACAGTCCGTTACTGACGATTAGCCAACTCGGTAGAAAAGGCGTTGGAGGGCCATCGAGCAGGTTGGATGCCATTAAACGCCGGGTTCTTTCGTGCTCGGACAACGACGATTTCTACTGCTCCATCGGGAGGAAACTGGCTGCTCCGCAGGCAAAGTTATTAAACGACTTTATGCCAAGCTAGGAACAAAGCTGGCACATCGCTAAACTGCGTCGTACCGAGGGATCTCTACCGGATAACGACAATGGCGGAGGAAAGGACCCTGCTGCCACTCCCGTGCACAAGCGAGCAGGAACATCCACGGATTACGCTCCTGCAGGCATTGTCGACGCGGAAGACCATCACGGACACGCGTTAATATCATCATAAACCTGGTATATTGGCCAGCAAATTCACAAAACCACTTCCCCTAAAACTGTCTGCATTTTGGCGTCGAAAGTTCGATTGGCGAGTCTCTTATACACGTCATCTCCCCTTGGCGGATACATCCGATATTTGAAGTACACAAATATTTGACTGGTATTTGCACAACATCTGAATCCATCGTTCTGGAAATTCTGACTGGATCCGGACGTAGGAACGAGCGGAGATTTTGGTAAATTAAGTGACAAGCGGTCGATGAAAATATCTGAGCCAGCCGATCGACGCAACGTCCGAATATATATCGGATTATCGTGTACACGGTGGTTGGGAGACAATCGGTCGTGTCCTGGCTAAAGCTTCGTATACAGGATTGAGGATCACCGGGTCCAACGATGTGGTCGATGCCCGCAACTCGATTAAGGCGATCCCTAGCCTGGCAGCTACTGACCAAGCTTTGCCAATGAGAATCGCGATTGCGTGTCTGTTTTTAAACGGTTTGCATCCACCGACGCTAATAATCCAGCGTAGCGCGATTTGACTCTTGTAGTCCGATATTTAGCCGCGGTTTAGGCAAATTGACCGAAAGTTTAGGTGGATCTCGATCAACAAAAAAAACAAATGGATCTACACGATTGGCATTATATTCTCAATGGCAATGATAACAGAATCATAATAAGATGATTTTCGAGAAGAAAAGAGAGAGGTAATTTCCCAATAATAATAAGTGAATAAAGAAAAAAGAACCCAAGGGAAAACGAACGATTCTTGTGGAAGTTTGAAAAATGTCTTCATTTATGAAATGTGGAATAGATGGTCGACGTAAGAATCGCAGAATTGAAGAATAAGGAAGAAGAAAAGTTACCTGGCAAATAAGCCCAGTCGTTTCAGGATGGAATAGACTCTGAAGAAGCCACTAGAGAATACTTTACGAGAGACTCGATTCTGGTCGAAGGTCGATGGAAGAGGAAAGACGTACGATTCGGGATTCTTGGCTAGGTTTTCGCGGGCTCACAATTGTCATCTGGAGTAAAGGAAACGCGTCATAAGGGGGCAAAAGGGTCGAAGATTGAGACGGATGACGGGAGCACTCGACAACTTGTGGATCGTTTCATTATCTCGGAGTGGCGGCTTCTCTCTGTCGCTCCTCTAGGCTGGAAACGTGTGCAAACTCACAAAGTTTACCAGCGGAGTGCTCGACGCTGTGACAGCCTCCCCGGCTTTTCCGGGGCCATCCGACTGAGCAGAATAATCATATTACCCCCCCAGCCATCCCACTTTCTCAAACGAAAGTCCTCACCTTTCCCACCAAATTGTCCAAGCGCGATAAAACAGAGTCTTGGAGGATCGTTTCGCCGTTTGCGAAAAATATAAACACATAAATCAAATTGGATTCAGTGTTTATTTTTATATGTGCTTGGATAAAAAGTTGCTGTGTGTGCGCTTTAAATCATGGTGAACCTAAAAAAAAACTCATAACTAAATATATATGTCACTGCGTTGATTTCCCATCAGAACATCAATAACCTGCCAGCACAAGTGGAATATTCTAAACTCTATAGATCCATATGGTCGTATATAGCTTTGATACAGCTCTCGCAGAATTTTTCTCTTACATTTGTATTCAAGCAATATTCTTCGAGAGAAAACTTATTGGAGTCTGCCTTGCGCTCTCAGGAGAGGGAATCGTGTATAGTCTTCGAGAGTTGGAAACTATATAAAGCTGATATAACGAGAAGTGGTGCTGGGATAAGAAACTAGAATCGAGGTTATGTTTGCTCTAATCATTAGAGTATAAGAAAGTTCATTCAACTGTAACGAAGTCTGGTCCGGAAGGGTAGAAGGGAATGAGCAGCTACAAATTCTCCAGTTTAACTGCGTTCATCCCCCGCGTTTGTGTCTTGTATTACCCGCGCCGAGATCCGCGGCGCACTTTGCCTCTTAAACCGAGGCAAAGCCGAACCGTTTAAAGTTTCAAGGTATGGTTATCGTCAGCGAGTGGCAAAGATCAACTTGTTTCCCTGGACCAGTTCGTGAGTTAAGATTCGAAATAACGAAGCATTCGGTTACTGGCGAACTTTCCATTCTCGCTGCCATTGTTATACGCGAATTCAAATCTAATCCTTTCAAAAAATAAAGCAAATTCGGGCCGACCTCTCAATCTCTCCGAACCCCTTCGGCCTCGTTCCTATCGCTCTTCCGCGCTGCTTATTTCCCGACTCCATTTCTTTCTCGGTAAAACAATTTGGAATAAAATCACGGAGGGAACTCCTCCCGAGGGAACGCCCAGCCGAATGGAGCGATTTTTATTTTTTTTTTTAATTCCCTGTCCCTGGATCCGGAGCTACCGAATGAAGCACGTGAGGGATCGCTCTAGGCGAGAAAATGTAAGAAAGCGGAAGAGGGCAAATAAAACGTGTCAGAGCCAGAGACGAGATGAAGGAAGCTCGAAAGAGATTGAGGAGAAACAGAGCGAGAGAGAGAGAGAAAAAAAAGGCTCGAGATGAGAAGAAAACGCTCGGAGAGAAAGAAAATAGGAAGATCCGCGGCAAGATGTAGGTACGGTAATTAAATTTGCAACTGTTAATCAAGCTCGAGCGGATCGATGCGGACCGAGGGCGAGCGCGGGCGGACCGAGTGCGCTGAACTGCTGAGAGCGCACGGGGAAAATGAGGCTCCGAGCCAACAACGGCAGAGGGAAACCAACAGCCCCGCTCGAGAGTAAATACACGGACAATCGTTGATTAGCTGCTACGACTCGGACTTTTATAATTCAACAAATTGGAATACCGCGACATGCTGCAATTTTTGTATTACGCGTATAAAAATATAAAAGTTTCAATTGCATGATCGTATATACAGTCGAGTTCAAACGTCAAAATTACTTTTTAAATATAAATTAGTAGCAAAGTATACAAGTTAAAGTGATTCGATCATCAGATTCAACTTATTTTAGATTAAGCATGTAATGTAAAGGCAAAATTCTTTCCAAGATGATTCATTGAAAATTTTCATTGACGACCTTTATTGGCGTCATACAAAATTGGAGTACGTTAATGAATCTAGAAATCAAAATACTTATCGTCAAAAATCACAACTTTTAATCTATTTTCCGATTTTTAGGAATTAATATTTCGGCTTCTAGAAAGCGAGTGATATTAAAATTTAAACATGAATTTAAATGTAGCAGAAAATCATCGAACCATATCTTAATTAATCAAGTAAAAAATTATATTAGAAATAAAATAAGTAAAGACAGGTGTGTCGTAACGATAAATCCTTAGCAAATTCAACCTCGAATATTTCAACCCAAATACATATTTCAAACTGTATTTTTTTATTTTCTGTAATTTAAACGGTATATCAAATGTCTGCAGTAATTACGTACATTATTGAAACACTACGTATTCTCGAGTACAATAATGAAATTCACAAATAACCTCTATCTTGAGTGGACATGTTAAACGTTGAATATACACAAGGTTTAAATTTCACGAGGCTGAATATGATACGAGGTTGAATGTACGGGGGTCGAATCTTCCCAGAGCCCATATGTGCGCAACTATAACTGAATTGAAATTTTCGAGATCCTGAAAAAACAGAGTTGCATTGTTATTTTTAGTGGACCGGTTTCGAATTGTTTGACAGCGCCAGATCCAGTTGTTATGAGAAACGCAGAGAGTCGCGTCCGTAGGAATTTGAGTGTATCGGCGAGCAGTGTCAATATTGTCACATAATTTCGTACGGGCGCGGAGTCCAATTTGTAGTCCCAAAGGGGATTCGTCGAACGCTGCAAACAACAATTCGATATTTCGAGGAGGCGGACCGGAAACGGGTCTTCTGCGAGAGGTGTTAACTGCGACGATCGCTTTGGGCTCTTGTTTAAGGGACAGCACACGCTGGCTGCACCGAGTACATAAAGAGACCGCAGCTGCTTTGAATAGGAAACTTGAACACACACTCTCTCTCTCTCTCTCTCACTCACTCTCTTCCCGCCAAGTCTCATTGTACAACGTCAATTTGTACATCCGGACGTCCGTGCCGCGAACTCCCCACCCCCGAGCCATTCTCTCCGACCACCAGTCCGCGAAGTTTTCGGCAAAGACCGAACGAAGAGACATCCAACTTCGACTGAAACCGTAACGAGATATAGCATTCCCTCTCGTAATCCCTCTGACTTCTGTAATTGCTCTTTTCTTTTTCTTTTTTTCATTTTTACGCATCGAAATATATTTCTTAAGGATTCCATTCGAGTCAAGTTTCATATATACTTTTTTACAATTATTTTGAAGCGTGTGCTTTTTATTTTAATTGGACAATACTAAAATGAAGTATTATTCTTCATATTATTTCAAAGTATCGAGAATAAATTTGTAAATAGAAAAAAAGATTAAATAATATGCGAAGAATGTTTGAAAATTACAAAAGTGTACAATAAACAAATAATCCGAAAATTTTATTCTTCCTTTCACTTTCAAGCATCGAAATTGATATCTTAAGGATTTCATTCGAGTCAAGTTTCATACTTTTTCACAATTACTTTAAAGCGTGCTTTTTTACTTTATCCTAAAATAACGTATAACTTGTTATTGCAAAAAATACCAAGAATAATTTAAGAAATAAAAAAAAAGATAAAATGATTTGCGAAGGATGTTTGGAAATAAAAACAGGTGTATAAATATGTAAATTGAGGAAAAACAAAGTGGATTTGTGCGGAGAGATGTCTCGTCGATTTATAACGGTGAAACCTGAGGCTTCCACCCAGAATTTTTCAGAGCAGCGTATACACGGAGGGACTCACTGTTTCTACGCGGTACTCTCGCAATCTCCCTCGTGTCGTCGATTCGTACCTACGATTTTGCGATTCATACATATGCAGGCGTGTGCGCGCCCTCTCGTCCGCTATTCATACACGTACGGTTACATCGTTACGATTTACGTCGCGCGGATCTACGTGTGTCAACGCGTTTAAATATATCCCTGTCTCGTCCATCACCGTGTCCGGAGCATTCCCGTGCTACATCGGAAATAACGTCAGCCTCGATTCGAACGAAAAAAAAAGGAAAAAAAAAATACCGAACGAAACAGACATTTATCCGTACTAATGCGAACTAAATTAAAAAAAAATCCTTTCCCGATTTATTCCGTGCATCGAGAGAAAACATCAGAGAGTCAAAAGAATGTATATCTATATGTATGGAATGGATCCAATTAAATGTCTCATTACCAGGTACCAATATAGTATATATATCTTCTTGGACCAATGATATTTGTCATTGCTTTTTTGCAGTGCTATTGATTGTACCAATATTTAATCTTCATCGTTACAAATTGATTAAATTACTTTAATTTATTAAATATACTTTTACTCTATTTACATATGTTCAATTTGAAAATTAAAAAAAAACTTTAATGCTCTTAATTTCTCTCTCTATAATTGGTTGTACTAATATTTTAGTATAGATCAACGAATGAATTAAACCAGTATTTAATCTCAATCATTGATGTGGATTTATAAGTTACTTTAATTTTTAAATATACTACATATATTTTATCTTAAAATATTCAAGTAATACTTATTTAAGTTTATTTGTATACCTTTGTTTAAAAGTAAAAAATTTGCTTTTCCGCTTTAACTTTGAGTGCTTCAAACACAAATCTAATATTTATAAATAAAAGATTTTTGTATTTATTTGTAAAATTTTTCTATGGTTCACAAAAACACTGGAATGACAAGGAAGATAAGTTTGCGGATCGCGTTTCTGCGGATTAACGAGAACTCGACTTATCGTTGCCGGAGCGTGTGTTGAGCGAAAAGAGGAGCGCTCGGCGATTCGAGAAGCTCGTCTTCAAAAGATTACTCTCGGAACCACGCAAACAATTGATCTTCCTAAAATGGATACAATCACCGATTTTATGGTACAAATTTTGAGATAAAGTACGACATCGCTTTTAAGCTCATCTCTCTATGAATTTATCGCGAAAACGCAAAAAACCGCGTTTTTTCATTCATCTTTCGCATCGAACGAATGTTATTTTTAAAGCAAAGAAAAATTAACGTGAAATGAAAAAAAAAACGAAAGTTATCCAATTCGCTTTTTATTCGCACGAACAATTTTTGTCTGAATGAATAATCATTTTTTTTTTCGCGTGACGAAAAATAAGTCGAAAATAGAACATTTGCGAAGAGTCGACCGATCGCAAGTCAGGCAAATTAATTTAAAAAATATCCATAAATTCGTGTCCATCGGATTGTAAAAATGAAAAAAAAAAAAAAATACCATATAGGCGTTTACGTCGAGGCGAGCGCGAGCAGCGTAAAAATTCTTTCTCTCCGGCGGAGCTCCAGCCATCCGCAGCGATGGGTTAAATATTCACAAGGTACAAATTGCCACGAAACGAGTATTCGACTAATTGATATTTGCCGCGCGGATTTGTCCCGTAAATTCATCGGCAATTTATTCATTAAAGTGCGACGCGGTATTATTTTCCTCCGTACGCGGTTCATTAAAATCGATGCAAAAATTCGCCGCGTTTCCCCCCCAGTGTTTCAGAGTTTTTCGCAACCAACGGAGAGTTGATGCACTAACGAAAAGTAATTGAATAGCTGAATCGAAAAATACCGAAAAACAGAGAGAGGGAGCAGCGCTCGATGCTGTGGAAAAGAACGAAAAAAAAAACGGGGGTGAAGAGCGGGCACGCGCGGAGGGAAGAAATTTAGAAGCGAGTCGTAAAGGATGCACTGCGCGTCGTTTCTTCGAATAAAAGAGAGAATGAAAGCGATATTCCTAAGGGTGGAAGCTGAGGAGAGGGATTATAAGAAATGAGAAACATACGCGGTATGAGTGCGCGATACGCGGCGCGAGTGGGGAGGTGGAAAAGAGAGCGAGAGGGTGATAGAGCAAGTTGGCCCAACTGTGCAACGATAAAGTTTCTACCCAAGATCGTAAACCGAATTATATACTGCTACAGCCGAGATTTTCATTCCATGGGCATTGCATCGTTGCAACGGTACAGGCAAGAAGAAGAAGAAGAAGAAGAAGGAGGAGGAGGAGGAGGAGGAGGAGAAGACGAGAGGGAGAAGCAAGAATAAGATGATGGGGGAGGGAGCGAGGCGAGCGAGAGGAAGGTTGGAGGTTAGAGTTGGAATACAGGTCGTATAATTCTTGGAGAACTTCGAAACCATCTCGGTGCCTGTTCCAATTTCCTCCTTCGCTCCGCTTCCCTCCAACTCTTGTGAAAAACGCCGATTCTTCTTTTTAAGATTCTTGAAAATAAACGCATACTTGCGTCGTTCTTTAACCGATCGCTCGACCAACATTGTGACACGAATCTACGTTGAAACATTTTTTTATTTACCCCGCAATTGAAGCTGCATTCGGTACCGAAATGACTTTTCAACGTTTCATGAAAATAATGTTTTTTTCCTACGAAGAAAGACTCCTAAAGATGATCTCTCAGGAACTTACTTTGCATGAATAATATATGGAAACTTGGTCGGAACGTGACGATTTTCTGATAATCTCGATGTTGCGATGAGTCTAAGTTTTGTGGCGCGAGTTTACGAAAACGAGTGCAAGTTTGACGTACTCACATTCGGCTCGTACGTTATAAACTACACTTAAATTCACATCTAAACTATTGTTTGATATTTTACAGAACAAAAACTCATTTTGTGTGTTATTAAAATTAAACAATATTTCTAGTAAATAAATACTTGGACGTTTAAATATGTAGGATGTGCCAATAGTTGGACAGAAAATCGACACTGTCTCTAGAATTGAGCGTGTTTCTTTCAATTAATTAACGTTATAAAAAATAAATCTCTATATGAAAATAATGCATACGATTTTATTAAGAAAAAAATGCAAATCTTAAAAATAAAATATAGTAAAAATTGATCAACTATTTGGACATGTCCATCTATTGGGGCATTTTAGTGACTAAATTAAGGCTATTGGAAATTTTCAGTCGATAACAATAAAAAATTACTTTTCTTAACAGTTCTTTTCACTTTTAAATGAATAAAATATACCTTTTATTTCTCTTGATCCAGATCTTTTTATAATTTTAATTGTCATTTATTATATAGTTGTATCGACAATTAAAAAAAAAATTGATCGAATTCGAGTTTGGCAAAAAACGCCTCTAATGTCGAATTTCGAGAGTACAGAAATAACGAGATCGGGTGCCAGAGGTCAACTAAGAGAAACGAGGAGAAGAGCGCTCAGGAGGGAGGGAGGGAGGGAGCACACGCTCGGATGGTTCTCGAAGTCGGAGCTATGGCCGATGGACGAATTCGCCGGAGCGTCCAGTCACGAGGCCAGATATCTGCCAGACTGGAATGATGTTCCTCCTTACGGACAGTTTCCGACCTCCCGATAACTCCGATCACGACAATGGCTCTTTGTAACGACCCGCGATAGGATTTCGTACTCCCATTCCTCGACTTAACGTACTGACCATTATTTACCTCTCCAATTGCCGATCGCTCACGATCACGTGACAAAATCTTCCGAAATGTGTCACGTGACGTGTTATTTCTATCGATAAATCACCCCATGGTGTCAATATCGAAAAATATTTCACGTCGTCGCATCGTAGCGAGAAAGTTGATACGAGAAATTTCGAAAAAAAAATAACAATTTTATTTTATTACTGAAAAATCGTTTTATCGTTTGAAAAAAAAAATTAAACTATATTTTACTTCCTTTCACGTTACGAAAAATATCATTAAATAAAATCAATTCGCGCGAAATTCCTCATGAAAAACAATGAATCGACGCGGACCCTCATCCAGGCGCAAATATTCACCGGCTCGCTCTATTCAGCGTCGATCGCGTATTTGCTGCGGTTTCGCTTTGTACACAACCGACAAAACAAATGTACGCTGATGGCGTGTTTATGAGGGTCAGGAATAATTAGAGCGAGCCCGTCAATCGAAATTAGTCGATGTACGCGCGTGAAATCGCGATCTGAACGAGTGACACTCTGCCCACCTGTCAAAAGCTCGATTTAAAATATTTCGAGCGGACGCTTGACAGGAGAACACTTGGTGGAAAAATACTTTGATTTCCCATATAGCCACCATCGCAATTTTATTAATTTTACTCTAATTCAAACGCAATTACGATATTGATAAACGAATCAATAATTATACATTTATTTAAATGTAATTTAGAATAAAATTCTAAAATATAAATAGGAATAAATCAATAATTTTATATTATATATTGATTTATTCATTAATTTAAATTTAATATACTGCAATCAATAAAAAAGTAATAAAAGTGAGTTAATAAATAGGCAAATAAATTTTACATGAATAAATAAATGAATATAAGTACGAATTAGAAAATATAAATATAGGAATGAAAATAAAAATCAGTCACGATCCTTTCGACGCTTGGAGGCGTAAATCCTTTGAAGCTCTTATACAGATTATTTTTTTTTCCTTTTTAGTTTCTCTTTCAGAGAAACGTATGCGTATCAATGTTTGGAGCGAAAATTTTCGAGTAACTCCATAAACCTTTGGCTTTGCCTATCTCTCGCACTCGATCTTTCTCTTCCTTTTTCCCAGGGCAATCCGACGCGGTTCTTCAGTCGCCTCTCCGACCCGAGCTCGAGCTTGCGCGAGTTCCTACCAACATTTTCCAACTTCCCTGCATCGAAGTTCGAGGCTCTCCCTCGCGGACTCGGCGCTTCGCGAGTCGCGAGCAGCACGAAATTTCCATTCGCTCTTACAATCGAATAATTTCGATACAAAGTATCGTAACGCGGCCCTTCAATATTTACTCTACCGCAATGGGCGTTTTATTCATTCCGGATTTATTGGCTTCTCCCGATGAAATTTTTTATTTCCGCTCCTCAAGAATGTTCATCCTCGGAAATCCCTTTTTCTCCTCGTATCAATATATAAGGAGAACATTCGGGAGAAAAAAATATATATTTCAAAGACGCTTCGTATGTACAATGAAGAAGCATTTCCAACTATTTTCTCAGCATTAATTGTTAAAAGTTTTGCACGATATTGAATTCGTAACTGTATAGAAGAATTTTTGAAGAAATACAAAGGTTTTTTTAATGGAATATGGACGGTGCGAAAGCGTATATTTTATTATCTGCTTGAAAATTTTTTGAGAGGGGACAAAATTATCGAGCGGGCTTATCGCGGCGGGCGAAACTTTATTTTACCGGGGACCGCAAAATAATTCTTCCCTCGCCTGGTAAAATCGAGTAACGAATGTCCGGAGGCGAGATATTCGACTCGACGATTTCGGGTGTTTTATTTTTGACGGGATGAAAAAGGAGAGGACTCGAAGCGACGAGGAGATAACTCGACGGAAGCTGATGCTGTTTCTCTTTTTATTTTCTATACTTTTTCACCGGTGCTCGCCGCCAAATCCAGAGGATGGAAATCCAATGCGGGAACGATAACCCGCTCTGCTGTGTGTCGAAGAAAATATTCCGTCCAGTTACCTGCAGCGAGTCGCTTCCGAAAACACATACTCGAAATATGCTATCGATCGCAACCAATAAATTTTTGAAGATATATACAGCTGTCTCGGTACAGTCAAGCTTAAAAAATATATATATATATATGTTTAAATATATGAATAAAAGAATATTCATCATGAAATATCACGAATGATATACTGTGAAATTCTTGTTTTGTTGAAAACTATATATTTTCGTATATTTTATGCATAATGTGTATTTTGAAAAAATTCAAACTTTTAAAAACTGTATCTTTAAATATATCTTCAAAGATAGTGCAACCGCGGTGTAGAAAGATTTTCTTATAAATTCAATCATTCATAATGAAAAATTGAAAAAACTGACTTTTCGATCAGTTCTTTGAATTTTTTGATATGAATTCTTGGATTGCAATAAATAGCAATTTCGTTATTTACGGGAAATTTCCGATCAAATAAGCTCTTAAAATCAAAAAAAAAATTAAAAAAATTTTACGAATTTTTGAAGGGGTACTTTCCATTTTTCAAAAATCTTCAAGGCATGATAACTTTTTTAAAAAATGATTTATTAACGTAATTCCTGCGCCGTTCGCTTTGTTTTGCTAAAAATTTTTTAAAATCATTTCTAATAAAGTTGATTTCATCAAGAGAAAAGAAAGATTTTCCGTAAATAACAAAAAAAAACTAATTATTTAGTGCCATAGAAAACCCATAGAAATTAAATCGAATGCAAATAATTCAATGTAAATATATTCAAGCTGACACGAATAAATGAAAATTTAAATAAATAGAAAAAAAATTACTGATATGTGCATATAAATTAGCACATCCTGAATATTTATAGTAAAAAAAGCCTCAAACAAACTCGTAGCTTAGGACAAATTTTAATTTCATTTTGCTCGTCCAAAAAATAATTCACACGTTAAAATTAAGTACAGGAAGTTTAAAAAAATGTGTAGCGTTATAAGAAATTTACACTGAATCTTTTACCATAAAATATGAAAATGGCCTTTTTATTTAAATTTTTTTCGTCCACACAGTTTTCGAGCTAATGACTAATGAAATTCATGTATAACCTAAATGCATTGCTTTTAGTGTCTCCTGCGTGCATCAGGACGTGTAATTTTGTTATGCAATTAAATTCTATTATAATTACAATTGCATTAGATGCATTATTATTTTCAAATTTTATTTAATTCTCTCTTTTTTAAGTATATCATTATAAATTCAATTAAGGTATTCATATATACAGTCCTATCCAAAGTTTTACTCCCACGTATACTAAACATTAAAATCATCAGTTCTAATTTTTTTTATAGATTAAAAAAAACTTGATGAATCTTCTTTGACGTCACATAAAAATTGGTACAAAGTCTTATATAGAAAGCTCATTGCCATCTAAAATATTTCATGCTGAAAATCTTCTAACATATAGGCTCTTACGGAAATTTACAAAAAGTTCTTGAAAAATTGAGTATTCGAAAAAGTGCAATGGATACGAGAAGATTTCTGAATAAAACTATGTAGAAAAGGGGGAGCACGAGGGAGAGAGAAGTTGGTACTCGAGCGACCCGATTGCGGAGCCAAAAAAGAGATGAGAAACGAGGAAATGAGAGAATGGGGAAGCAGCAGCAGGGCGGTGGCGAGAGGGGGGAGGGGGGTGAAGGGGGAGGAATGGGAAGTATGGAAGGCAGAGCAGCCGCAGTTTGCGATTGGATTGGAAATGGAAACAATGGTGATCGTTTCTTGCAGTGAAGGGTGCGGTGAACATACATGCGGGCGCGATAAAAACGTTGCCTGCTCCGCGCGCGCGACACTCGCCGATTCGTTTTTGCGAACTCGATTTTCCTATATAAGCTCAGGGCTCTTCCAATCCTGCCATTGCAATCAAGAAAGCAAGAAAAAAAACGAGAAAATCGTGTAAAACGAAAGAAAAAAAAACGAAAACGCTCGTGCATAGGGAGAAAAAAGAATGGATCCTCCTGGAGCGAGTCATTACTAGGATAATTCGCTGTAATTGGAATTTTTTCAACCACGCGAAAAAGTTGACGAAGCACGGAAGAGCGTTTCACCTTTTTCGCATTTTCTACGCCGTTTACTCAAAATTGGAAAATCACGAATAATTGAATTTACCCTTAAACCGAGTTTGAGAAAAAAAAAATGAGAAAAGAAGAAAAACTTACGCCATTTTCCATGGCATGCAAAGAGAACAAAATAAAAAATGCAATTTTCATTCGCCTCTTATTTATTTTTTTCAACAGATTGAACGCACCCATCGTTTTTTTTTACTATAAAAAATAAATAAAATAAATAAATAAATGTAAGAATCTCTCGATTTAAAAGTGATGCCGGCCCGACGCGATAATGATCGCCGGATTGATAAAAAAAAGAGTATATATGGAAAATAAAGAAATTGAGAATGTTTGATAGCGGCTCGTAAATTCCGAACTGTCATTACGACGTAATAATTAGCGAGTCGGCTTGGCTTCCTCGATCGGGTCCATGAATGTGGAAGCTTCGAGCGCTCGAAGGCTCTCGGACGACGATAATCGCTCGGCCAGGATCGAACTCGAGAAGTGTGCACACGCGGACGTCACGACGTTCCTCTCGCTCGTGCGGAGATTATATACACGTGCGCCGGAGAGTTTGCACAGAACGGCCAGCAAGAGAAAGAGAGAGAGAGAGATAGATAGAGGAATTTGCAGCTTGCGTGACTACCGGAGTTCAAGGTTATTACGTTTCCGAGATCAACGACGTTACATCGCGAGCAACGGAGGAAAACATCTTTCGAGAAACGTCTTTTGTAAAATATACGCGAGCTAGACTATTTTTTCATTAAAAATAAACCATTTAAAAAAAACATCTTTAAGGAGGTATCATCAGTGTTACGTATACTATGGTCAAATGAGACATACTATATTTGGCTTATTTTTGATATGAAGGCGTAAATAAATCTCTTTTAAGGGGTTTCGATAGTTATAACGAAATAATTAAAATTCGTTCAAATTTGGAGTGGATATTCTTTCATATGAAATGCGTAAACACGAATTTTATTAGAATTTTCGTCTAATTATTTTCCGAATAATTGAACCATGAAATATCATTTTTTAGATAATATAGTTATAATTTCCGTGTATAAGAATGTAACTTCAACACTTGATTACTCGAAAACAATTTCAAAAAACAAATCGCAGACGATTTTTTTTTCTGAATTTATATAAATTTGTTTAGTGGCAAAGAACGTTCTTTCAAATTTTCATCGTGTTCTTAATAAATTTCGATTCCCTATACTTAACATGTAAAACTTTATTTATTTTCGCCAACGGTACCGAAACCCCTTAAGGTAGTTCGGACGAATTAGGGGTCACGTTTAACACCATGTTTTTTTGCATCAAATCTAAAGAACTGACTGTGCTTTATATGACTACCAAATTTCAAATCGATTTACCGTGTAGTTTGGACGTAATTAATAAATAATTTAGCATTACTTTCATAGCGCATAAGGCTCAGATGACACGACAATAAATTATTTCTTTATACATTTTTCTGAGTATATAGATTTTTGAAAAATAAAGACTGGTAAATGTAATTGTAAAAATAATTTACAATTCTATTCATAATACATAGATTTTTTATGAAGTTTCTTATTTTTTAACCCTATATAGAACCCCACATAGGGGTTTCATAAACCGCAGAAAATGTTTACGATCTCGAAATTTCAGAAGTTTTGCTTTTTTTAATTTTCGCTGCAAAAATTAAATATGAGGTCTTTTTTCAGTACTTTATTGCATTTTTCAGGATTGGAACGATATGAAATGCAAAATAAATAAATAATAATAATAAATAATAATAATAATAATAAATAATAATAATAAAAATAAAATAAATAAATCTCTTTACGTTAAATAAAGAGTCGGCTACATCGATTCAAAGTGCTGGGGTTATCGTAATAACCCCGGAGTGGGGTATGCATCTCGCACAGATAATGTGGAGTCCCAGGGCTAAATGGTATCTGCATTTATTGATAAATGACGTCAATTATAATTGTTGATGACCTTTGCCTCGTCCGCAGCGATCGGGCTATAGAAAATACGTGACAAAATCCTTCATAATCCATTATGAAAAAAAAGCTGGATTATAAAAATGAGGGAATGAGTGCCAAAAAGTGCAAGAGTTGAAAAATGTATGTTTTATTGTACGCAAAAAAGGGCGATAAAGTCGAGTGACTAAAATCATTCGGCTCAGCGAATTGCGCCAAGTGAGTCGTTGGCCCATTTTTTGCGTCGATCTGATATGCGTAATGCGGATTTGGAAGCGGAATATTATTTAAGGAGCGCCTCGAGTGAGGTCCGGGGGTGCCAAGTGCGAAATTAGATTGGCACGGGACTCGCCTCGGTTTCTATGTCTGCATCCGTGCGACGCAATCGAATTTCGTACCGCAAAAAAAAAGAAATGTGAGGAAAGGGGGGAGGGGATCAGGGTCAAGCAGGTGTTCGAGTGATCCTTCAGCTCTATCGCGACTACGATAAGCCTCGGGTCACTCCGAATCAGCCGAAAAATAATTCGGCAAACGAGACGTGTGGGTCGCGGAAGGCGCCCAAATCTTTTCCCCCAAAAAATTGCTTTCTCATCCGCGATGAAATCTTTTTTTTTTCTTGTTCGTCGGAGATAGCGTGAATTTTTTCATTCATAGCATTCACTCACTTTTCATTTAAGAATGTTGTTTTAGAATTTTCATGATGATTAATAAGCTATCTGGTATAATATTAATTTTTAAAAATTACTATTTTCTGTATATTCCCATAAGAGTACGTGTTTTACGTTGCAGTTTTGTACAATAAAAAATATCTAAAAGTATATACTATGTGAAATGTTGGCACTGATCTTTGTACGGCGTTAAAGAAGTTTTATCTATAGCTCCAAAAAATTTTATCATTTTTTTGTGCAATAACATAGAGAGTAGACACAGCATTGAATGGCACTCAATTTCAAATATGTCTTTCATCAGTTAATTTTTAGCAACTTTTTAAAATAAATTTTTACTCGCAACCGACTTTGTATGGAAGAAAACCCTCTTTAATCTTGTAATTTTTTACTGTATGAACTCAACACCCGTAAAAGCACGAACGAAAATTAGAAAAATATGTTTAAACATTTGTAGGAGATGGAGAGTATAATATTTATGAAGAGTACGCTTGAAGAACTCTCTTTGATAAATTGGAAATATCGTTTATGATAAAATTTTCGCAATACAGTTCACTACCCCAATAAGAACGCAAAAGCCCCCAAGGGGAAGATTTTTATGGCCCCCCACTCCGTGCGCACTTCGCGCTCGGTGACTCGTTCTAGTCAGAGTGGGGGAAGCGCTCGAGCGAAAAAGCGGGCAAGCGTTCTTATTGAATCGTTCTTATTGGGGTAGTGAACTGTATATGGAATGACTGAAAAAATTGAACACTGGTGGAAATTTTAGGGGGGGAAAATTTCTTAAAGAATTCACGGTATAAATATCTGATAGAAAAACTTGGTATATAGAGTGAATAATATGTTTTTGGGTGGAGGTAAATGTAGATAATAATTTTAGTGATGGGGCCGAAGAAGCCTTGAGACGGCGAGAAGCCTTGGCTTGCACCTGCCGGACGGAGAACACGATCCTGGAAGGGACGTCAGCGCGATATCGGAGGGTGTGGAAATACGAGAGTGGTCTTAGCCTGATAATTTCGCTCGTGTTTTCGTGGGAGAGGGGGGCCGAGAGACTTTCGGCGGTGTCGGGTGTTGACGAGAATTCGTTTCGGGGCTCGGAATCCCGAGGTCCGAAAAAGAGGCTCAGAACTCGACACGACGGACAGACGGACGATCGGTCGGCCATGTTGGAAATCGAGTTAAAGGGTCTCTCCGTTTCCCCACTCCGTCGTCTCGCTCCCCTCCGAGGGACCGTCGCGAAAGAGAGAGAATAAGAGAATCCTCGCGAAAAGCAGACGCGCTCGGAACGTTTCTCACTACGCTGCGCAACACTCAGATGAGAAATCTCAATAAGGTAAACGTCCTGATATAGACGGACACATCCCAATAGTTGGACAATTTTTGCTATATTATTTTTAATATTTTAATTATTTATTTCTCAATAAAATCGTATAGAAGTCCCGTAACATTCTCCTGTGTATTCAAAAGTTTCTTCGTACACGTAAACTATGTGCAAAATCAATTACTTTGATATTTTTTGAGACAGAATTTCTTAAAATTGGCACAAATCTTCTTCAGAATCAAGGAAGCTAAATTTAAAGAGACTAGCATATTAATTCTTAAAAGAACAAAAATTTTCAACGGATTAATGAACCTGCAAAATTGCTGAACTTTGAAAATTTAATAATTAATATTTGTTATCAAAGTATTTTAAAGAAGAACGATGCAAATATTCGTGAAATTCTCAAACACGATTCTTGTTATCGAGGGGCACTTTAACGGGAATTATTCGCAAAATCGTGAAGTTTGGTTAGCGGAGCTTCAGATTCAGCGATATCGTAATCTCGGGATGACCGAGGTCTCGACCGCGCCCTGCGAAGTCACGCCACGAGCGTTCGGGAAAGTGAACTAACCACGTTCCATCCCCTCCACCTGGCGCGGAACAGCGCGGCTCTCGGAGAAGTGCCTGCGAGCGAGGTGCCCGCTCGCTCGCCTCTTCCCTTCGACGTCGTCGGGAAGCGAGCGGAGCCAACTAGCCAAGAAGAGAGGCACAAAAACGGAGAACACCATTCTGCCCTGTTTCATTCCCGGATCGCAATATCCTTGCCGAGGATCAATCAGAGGGTAAAAACGAGAAATAATCCGATAAAGACACATTCCCGAACTTTTATCGAAACATATCCCAACTTTTTTCACCGCAAGACCTTTCAGAACAAAAGTTTGCGTACCTTCCCGGTGGATTTAATTCCGTGACCCATCATTAGTATCCCGGATTCATCGAAAACATGCAAAAATTCGCGAAGATCGTAAAATGGCGGCCGATGACGCGAAATGGCGTCCGATTCCAAATCGCATCTTCGCTCGCCATTTGTTTCGCGGTATATAAATGTGCCATATTGTTCGTGTGTTCTTACCCGATCCCGAAGATTTCCTTGCCGATAGAGACGACGATCGAATTTCCCTTTAAAATCCACGGATCGAGGCTCCCTGACCTGCAAGCAGAGAACGAACGTAAAGTTATAGGTTACGCAAAGGGATCCGTCGTAGATGAAATTCCAGATACGGCCTCTCTGTTGCGAGAAACAAGAGTAACACAATGGCCGGCATTGATTCGGAGGCTTACGAAACTGGCGAGCGAGAAGAAAAAAAAAAGGAAGATGGGACGTGAGGAAGGGGAGAATATAAATAAAGGCCGAGAGCAGCCAGCCAGAAGATGGCCATCAGCTACATAGTGTGCGAGATGACTCGAAAATCTTTTTTGTCGGCTTTAAACCAGTATTACAAGCTTGGAAGGTCCGGATAAGTGGCGTAACCGGTGGAGCCATCTTCTGGCTCATCTCGGTACTCGATGATTTTTTTCGCGGCTGGGCCTTCCACTTGTCGTGCGCCGCACGCGGGCCCCGAGGCCACGTACGTCCAACGCCCCTTGGACCTACGCCGCGGCTACAACCATTTCCCCCACCACCCCCCGATCATCGCTCGGGCCCAGTCCCCACCACCCGGAGACCCTACGGCGCCACAATCTCGACCGGAGTTCGCCGTACGCGCCGATGCAATAGCGGAGAAGCTGCTTTTCCATCGACTCTGTTTACAAACACTGCGGACGTACTACGCGCGGAGAAAGGATCGCTCCCTCAACTCCGATAGATCTTCCACCAACACCATTTTCCCATCACGATATTCTCCGCGTCTTATTCACCGTCAATTTCAGTCTTCGTGTCTTCTCCAAGGTTTTGCCTCATTAACACGTATTTCTCATTGTTCAATCCCATGAAAACTGTCATTAACATATTCTTCGACATGATGCGCATGTGCTTATTAAATTTTAAGAGGTTTTGCCGACTTTAAGGTAGTACAACCGGGACAGTCTGTTCAAAAGTTTGTCCTTATGTGTTAACTTGGTGTAAAATCATCAGTTGAGAATTCTTGAGACAGAATTTATTCAAACATTGCACAGATCTTCGTTAGCATTGTGTTAACGTGTTTGCAAAATTTTAAAAAAGGCTCAACCATGTAGTTATTTAGATATTAATTTTTTTTAATTTTTTTTTTAATTTTTTAATTGCTAGATGGTGAAGCTTTGTAAAATTTGACACGTTTTCATATGACATTAAAGAAGACCTGTGAAAATTTTTAAGAAAATCTGTCTCAACACGGTTTTGCGGTTGTAATATCTTAAGTTGAGATATTTATACTGTTGATAATCACCATTTTTTGTACTGTATTCCAATACAATAGTGTTAATATAGTTCCATAGGAACTACTTTAGTGCCATACTACCTTAGGAATTCATTGTAGTAGTTCTATAGGAACTACCTTAGGAATTCATTGAAAATTAGCACAAAAACCTTCTCTGATATGACATGCACATGTGTATCAAATTTTAAGAGGATTCACCACATTGAAATCAAGATATTTATTGTTAAATAATCCCATTTTTTGTAATCTCTCGCATAAGAGCCCGTATTAAATATTGCGAATTTGAACCCTAAATATCTTCAATTCCAGATGGTGAATCTTCTTGAAATTTAGCCTAGCTCGTTTTATTGTACTTCAAAGAAGCTTCCCTTACTTTAAAAAAAATTAGTACGATTTTTTCCCCACAATTTTCATACGTACATAGCAAGTACAGGTCACCTTATGACCTTGAATTTTGAGTATATTGTTCTTGAAACAATTTGCAACAACTTTTCTTAATAAATTTAAGCTAAAAAACCATATATGGTATGGAGATAAATTGAGATAAAAATCTTTGATTTTAATGTTATTATTTTCAACATTAAATACATATCTTAATTTCTAGTTAGTGAAACTTCTTTAAATTTTACAAAACTCTTTGCACTGGACCAAAGGAGCTCTCTGTAGTTTAAAAGATTTACTGCAATATAGAAAGTATCGTTCAACTTTTGGGATAACATGTTCAACTAGTGGATTGTTTGAAATACTTTTTCAAAAAAGATAAATACTGATGATAAAAGTATAATAATTGAAATAATGTGAACTATGCACAATAATACATATTTTAAATAAATAGTTAATTTCGTGATATTATAATTATTATTATTAATACGAAGAGAAATAAAATATAAAAAAGATTAGTAAAATGGATTATTAATATAGTATGTAGAGTAATATATCGAAGTATAGTTGCTTGAGAGATGGAAGAAAATTGTAAAATAGAAAAAAGATTCGTGAACGCCGATGGTTCTTTTGCAAGAAAATTTTTCGTTCCACGACGCAGTCTCGGTAAATTTGAGAGTTTCTGAATTCAGGAAATTGTCTATTAGAGGAATGATGTATATGTATATGAATAATGGAACGAGAAAGAAAGTATAATAAAAGTGGTAAATATGATGGAAAGCGTGAAAAATAATACAAAGGAAAGCAAAGTGCACCAAACATGAATGAGGAGAAAAGGAAGAATTGGAAAGATTTGTGAACTCCGATGAATCTTCCACGAGGAAATTTTCCCACCACGATTCGTAATGGCGATAAATTCTTCTCAAAAATATTTGACGTTGGAAAAAAAGTGTGTTGCTGAAAAATCATCAAACGAGTACTATAAAAAGTTTGGAAAAGAGAAGATGAAATGTTGAATAAATAGAAAGTGTAAGTAGAAAAAAAAAGGATTCGTAAAAAATGTAAAATATGGATCGAATGGTGAGATCAAAAACTGGCTCATCACAAGTCACGTTGAAAAATGTAAAGAGAACCCGTGGAAAATTCGGTAATGACTCGTTTCCTGACCATTATTCGCAAGAATAAGAAAGGAAGATTCCGAGAGCGCGAGGGAAGAAAAAAGTTCCCGGGGCTTGTGAAGGACTCCCGAGCCTGGACCTAAAATCCTCGCGTGTCTGGATGCTAAGCCTTATATACGCGCGTTCTCCCTTTATCCCCCGTGTCCCAGGTCAGCCCCGACGATTCCGAGCTCCTCCCCTGCTCGACGTGAACGGCCTAGATTTCTGGGCTACCAAGCTCGCCAAAAAATAACGACCTTGCCTCCTCTCCTTCCTCCCTTTTTCTTCTCCTTATCCTGTCAAAGAATTTACGCTTTCCATCCTATTAGGTACGCATTTTTTCCACGTTTCCGAAAAAAAAGAAAAAAAAAAGATTCTCATTCTCCAGGGAAAATTTTCTTCTATTTCTCGCCAAAGGACAGAAAAAATTCGCTCTTTTCTCTTTAAAATTCTCGAAAAAAATATATTCCAGCTAAAAATTACTCTTTTGTACACGTGGCCCTTTTCAAATAAAGATCGAACAAATTTTTTTTTCATTCTCTCGATCCATATATAAAAAAGAGTATTCTTTTCAAGTTTGTAAGAAAAATAAAGTAAAACAAAGGCGCAAAACATAATCAGAATTCGTAATAGCCTGAACGTCAATCACTGAAATTCGATGCTAAAAGTTTCATGGAAATTTTTAATTACACCGCTCGGGGTTGAATTTTCCGCTGATTTAATATTCCACAGGTTTTCATTTCACATTTAAAGTTAGGAAGGAAGTCTCGTTTGGTTAAATATCGAAGTAAATAGCACGAAACGATAGGAAACTTTAGAGATTTCTGAGGATCGAGAAGAGTAAACCGATTACGACTAGATATAATAATAGAGCTCGCGGAAGGATCTTTCGCTGGCAAGAGCAAACGAAGAATTTTCCTGCTCGCTCTTTCCGTCCGGCGGCGGCGGCGTTTCCCTCGGCCGTCCGCTCGGGGACTCCAAAGTCATTTTCAAGAAATCGATCCAGGTAAAACCGCACCCCGCGGGACGAAAGAAAAGCCCCCTCCGAGGATCCTCTCAAGATGGAAAGAGAGAGAGAGAGAATAAGAATAAAAATCGATTGTGAGAAAGAGAAATAAGATTTTCTTCAATTTTTCGATGCATTTTTCCATTCTCACTTCCACATCCGCAATACATAAAACTGGCAACATTAATTATCTCAAATTAAAAAGAGAGTGAGAGAGATGAGACGGTCTTTTCAGTGCTCGAGTGTCGCGTCGTTTCGCGATCCGCTTTTATTATTTCCACCTTATTTTTCAACGGGCGAAACGTCAAATGGGGAGAGAAAAGCTCAATTTAGCGTCTCGAGTGACATTTTTCATTTTCGAGGAGGTTGAATTTCGCGATACGAGCCAAGTCACAGCTTTAGACGTCTAAAAGGGAGGATTTTGCATGAAAGAATGCACGCTTATGTACACATGAGAATTATGTATAGGTGAGTAAAAGAGAGAGAGAGAGAGAGAGCAGTGTGTACGGATCTTCATACAGAGCGGAAAAAATGCACGAGGCAAAGCCGGTCTGGAGCGAGCATGATGGATGGATAAAACGTAGTAGGGCTCGAGCCGAGGTGAAGTGCGCCCTGGCGCGCTCGAGACTCGCGGAAGCGCGATAAAGATAAAAAATAGAAAAGCGAGATAAAAATGGAAATAGTAAGAAATAAAGGCGAGCAAAGAGAGTGAAAAATATAAAAAGAAAACGAATCCGCGTCGCGCTCATCCCACCGATATACTTTCAACCCTGTCACGCATCCGGATCGACGACACTTCGGATGTTAAAAAAAGAGATAGAGAGAAAGAGAGCAACATAGAAACATATCTCCTCCCCCCCCCTCTTTGGTCGCGTCTTCAGCCGCGAAACGTTCTTTTTTCCTCCTGAGAAAAAATATCGCGAGAATGACAGCGAGTGTAATTTATTATCGGGGGCGTATGAGACGACGAAAATGAAAAAAAAAAAGATGTATAAAATTTTTACTCGCCCCCGAATCCGTGAAAATATTTTTCTTTCCGCGAAATGGATGTTACTCATCCATCTCTGACAACTGTCAATTAATATTCTCGATTTAAAAACGAAAAAATATGATACGATTTTCTTCCTTGAATGCGTTGCAAACAAAAAAGAGAAAGAGAGAAAGAGAGAGAGAGAGAATAAACGAAGGGTGAGAAAACAAGAAAAATGTAACGTAAATCCAATAACGACGAAAGAACGAAACGAGGGCTGAACTCGCCGATAGTCGCACTCGGTTGCACCGGCTGACCCAGTGGAATTCTTCGCAGTGGTTAACGACTTGCTTTTTTTTTCATTTTTGCTCCAATTTTTTTGTACTCTCGTTTTCTTTTTTTCACGATGTATCAGCACTAATGTCCCAACACTAGAACAAATTTACGAGAATTCGCGAAACTTATAGTTTTTCAAATCTTTTAAAAAAATTATTTCATTAAGTACTTTATTTTTGTACTGAATTATTTATCAACTATATCCTCCTGGAAAAAAGATATTTCGTATGTTACTTGATGGGACTTATTATTGCACGACAAGTGACAACACAAACCTATAAAAAATATAATTATCAAGTTTTTAATTGGATCAAATTTTATGAAATGTTTAATTTTATCAAATCATATTAAATTTTGTATTTAATCATTATTACAATTATCAAAATAATTGATAATTAATTGGTACATACAGATTAGCACAAAATCCAGCACAACTCAGTCCAGCTCTTTATTTCTTTTATATATATTTATCGCCTTATTTATAGTGAAAATACCATAATCGTGATTTCTGAGTGCATAATTACGTTATTTCATCTCGTCTACCTCGTTATTGTTGAATAATCGAGAGACAACGTGAATAGAAACAAAAAGAGGGTGATAAAATAACGAAACGTCGCGTCATCGAGGGGATTTTTTGTTCCGGCATGAAATTGTGTCCGACGAATCGGTCGTCGTTATTATTGTTTCGACGGTAGCGAATTTCGAGTTGTGTTTTGTTAAAAAAAAAGAAAGAGAGAGATAGAGAGAGAACTGAATGGGCGAAGAGCAGCGAGGGAATGGCCGAAGGGCCGAGGGCTCGCAAGTTGTACAGAGGACAGAAGTTGATGGGAAGTAGCTTCGCAGTGGAAAAAGCTAAATCCGGGCGGCAGAAGTGCTCGTCAAACAGCTTTTTGGAAATGACTCCGGTCGGGTTTATACGCCGGGACTGCAGCGAGGGGGCGCGTTCGGATGAGCCATCGCGGGGGAGGCTTTTTCGAGGCTCCGGACAGATTTTCCTCGGTTGAGAACCGCGAGCGATACTCGGGGCACGAAAACTGCCGCAGCCCCGTCAAAAGCACGTACACGCACCGAATGTTTGTCCCTCGACGTTTCCCGCGGAGAAATTGAGTTTTCGATGAGCGAACGAGCTCTCGGGCACTTCGTATCTGGCTATTATAAACGGCGCTCCGCCAAACCGCCCCTTGACTCCGCATAATCCACCGTTCGTCCGGCAAATTGAAAAACAAAAGAGGCGCGAGTCAACAGAGCTAGTTTTCTCGTTCTCTCTGCGTTTTTTTTTTCATTTTTGTTTTTTTTTTCGTGCTAACTGCGATCCCGGGAATTCGCCGTCCGCTGAAAAATCTCGAAATCGGGCCGCGAACGAGAGATGCTCCCAAAAATGGAGGTTATAATTTCGAGCCGCGCTCGAGAGCCCGTTGAGCAATTTCTTCCGCTTGTTCCTCGATCAAGTGCTGACCATTTGATCGATCCGCCATATTGGCACTTTTTTTCCGAATCAAGCTCTCCTACCGAGTGTCCGTACACGCATTTGTTTTTCACTTTGTTTTTCTCATTTACGTGATATGTGATTACTTTTTTAAATAATATAAATTTAACGATATGGCGTCATCGTTTTTTCTTGGTATTCAAGACAAGTATATGAATTTTCTATATACGAAACAATAATAAAATTTTAAAAATTCAAAGTCTGATAACTTTAAAACTGCCTATAATGAATCTTTTTTTTATTTGGCACAAAAAATTTTCATATATTTTTCAACAACATATTCAAATCGTATACTCACTTATTATCATCATCGTTTTTCAAATCACAGATTCTTACAGAGAATCTTTGCAATATTTTTGTAATAAAATATTTTTATGATAAAATATTATTCAATATGATTTTATAATCGTCAGTATATACAGTTTGTCACCGTATAGTTGGAAATACGTTTATTTTTTCTAGATGCTCGTAAGACACATGAAAAGAAGATTCCGAAACAAATTTTAACGGGAAACGAGATTCAAACGGCATCGATTAATTTTATTTTCTCTTATGCGGAGAAAGGGAGTTAGAATTTCGAAAGAGCTGCCGAGGTTTTATCTCGTCCTATGGGGATTTTTCGGAGTGCTCCTTGGAGGGGAACGAGCGTAACGGGAGAAAAAATAAAATGGTGTAAGGAGAAACGGGAAAAGAATCAAAGATGGGGAAAAAGCTTGAGAAGCGAGAGAATGCGCTACAGGGAGTTGTAAAAGCGAGAGGGAAAAGATTAGCCGCTCGCTTTTTCCTTAGGTACCCCGAGATCCTCGCACGCCCTTCGAATTTTCTCTCCTCGCGCTCGACGTTAACGATAGAAATCTTTGTTTCTTCCACATTTATTTTTTATCCGAATTAGTTATCTCCATAGTAGTACTAAAAATCTCTTTTATCACATCCATAAATTATCAGTCAGATAAATTACGAGTGTACGTATAATTTAGCGTAATCAAAACATTATTTACTTTTTTTCTTGGAGCAGATATACGCGTATATTTTCAAAAAAGTACAAATACCTCATTTTTATGTAAAAAATTATAAAAATTATGAAGTTCTACGCAAGTATAAAATATTTTATCATCAATATTTATCAATTTGGATAATTTTTTGCATATATGATTTTAATACTTGCTCATAATTTTGGCATGAAGATTTTGTATTTTTAATAATAAATTATGCTTCGATTCTGATCAATTCTCGTGAATTGCAACGAATTAAAAATCATTATATTCGATATAGTAAAATTAATATCGATAGTATAATTACTTTTATATAATTGAAAATGGTATGTATTCATAATATTATATTTGCCAATAATGACTCAATAATTTATTTTTTAATTATTTTGTCGGTGTTGGCGGTTATTTTATCGAGGTTATTATACGTTTGCAGATATTTTATCGCGCGAAATTGTCTCACGGATATTCAGTTCGCAAATATTTCGCAATGGAAACATCGATAACTGAAATACTCTAGTATTATAATTATATTACAATGTTCAAATAAACCTAATTATATGGGAGTTATTCTTTTTATTTTAGGGTCACTATTTGTGAAATAAATTTAAGCATGTTTTTTTTAATTTAAACATTTGTTATCATTTAAACAAATAAGAAATAATTTCTCAGTATATCGAAACGATTAAAAATTCTCATGCATTTATGAAAATGTATTATTACGAATTGATAATACAAATTTATATTCTAAGCAAATGTATTTTTCATAAGAATATAATTCACTCAATTCATGTTTATAGAAATTATATGCCAAAAATAAATGCAATTCTCATATTTCAAAAAAATATTACTCGCATACATTATTTCGAATAAAAATTTTGAAAAAATCGATAGATTAAAATATCAGTACTACAATTAAATATACGGAATTGAGAATTGGCGTCGATATAGAGCGTGTATAGCGAACGATACGTATGTGGCCAGTAAATGGTGGTAAAAATAAGATAAAGGAACATACGATTCGAATGCGACGTTTCTGGGAATGGGAACGAGGTTGAAAATGAAGATCGAGCACTTCAGGGAACAAAACGTGTCTTCACGTACGATCGATTCGTACGGAAGAGCTCGCGCGGCGATGATAAGAATGGAAAAAAAGGGGGAAGGCGTGCGCGCTGGGGGAAGTGACGAGGGAGTTGAAGCGCATCGAGAAACAGAGCTGGATAGACAAAGGGGACGAAATAAGATGGCCGTGGAGGGGAGAAAAGGAAAAGTCAGAAGGGAAATTCCTAACGTCACGAAAATTTCTCTCAATCATGCAGAGTGCTTTGTCGCGCGCACTTGTGTCTCGTTACCAGCGTAACCAGAAGCTATTTGTCGCGATTCGCTCCACCGAGCGAACAAAATCAACACACGACAAAAAATCAAATCAGCTCGAATTTTCCCTTTTCCACCAGCACTTTATCGCAATTTTTTCCAAATACGCACTATACTCTTATCTCTCACTTTCTATAAAATTATTATTCAGAAGAAAAAAAAATGTCAAGTTTTTTTTTTAATGCTACCAAATTATTTTTGTTAATTTTGTTGAATGTATATTGGAGTTAAAAAATTTATCTATTTTTTATTTTGACCAATTGTAATCAACACATTCGTTATTGAGCTCACAATTGACCGCATGCATGATGATGGTTCGTGTGTAAAAAAGCAATATAAAACCTTCTGAGAAGAAAAAAACAGAGTGCGTGTGTTTTCATCGGAGAGCGTGGGCGTTTTAATACGCGAGACACGCTGACACGAGCGTGCAAAAAGGAATAAAAATTGAACGGGGAAAAAGCAGCAGGCTGAGGGGCTTAAAGTAGGATGAGAGGGGGAGGACATTGTGACAGCAATATGGATAAGCACTCAAGATGAAAAACGCAGCGTCAAATGAAAACTTCATCATCCGAGTTTGGGGACTCGCGGGTCCTGCTTTTTTTCGCGAATAAAATCACGGGCGCACGGTATGTACCCCGCTATCATCCGTGTATCGTCATCGCGGTGGAAATATTGCACATCTGGTGTGTGTTTAAAGCCCGCTTGTCAGATGAGAAAAAAATCGCTTCCCCGAGGCTTGCACTTTGGCGTGGAAAAGCCAGAAAAACAGGCGATGTCATCCCGCGATAACACCCGGATTGATTTAACCAAACGGACCTAAACTGCTCCCGATGCGTCAAACACAATGAATATCCGCGATATTGATATTTGAGCCCGTGCCAAAAAATATTCCGACGTGCGCCGGAAAATAAATATTAAAAAAGCATTTGTAAATTTCCGGTGTAAACATTCGCGAATTCTATGACAGGTATTCCAAATCCTATGTACATTCACACTGACTTCGTATGCGAAAGATTTTTTTTTATGTTTGTTAAACTTTCACACTTTATGCAACCCGAGTCAAAATTAAAAAGATGAAATATGAGAATAAACGTGAAAAAACTTTAAAAATTATTTGAAGTTAAACATACACACATAAGAAGAAATTGCATAAGTATTTCATCGAGATTCGAATCGAACTTGAACATCTTGAAGTCCATTTTTTACTATAGCATTTAATTAGAGTGTAGAAAATGTGGATAAAAGTACGTTGATTCGTTATCTCTTAAAAAAATGTACAATAGATTTGAGAAAAAGTAGTTGAAATAAAATCATTGCTCGATAAACCAAATTAAATATTTACAAAATTTTGTTAATCTAACAAATTCAGTTTTTCACTGCTTAATGCTAAAAGATCGGATTTTTAATCGCCAATATCTTCATTAAAAAATCAGGTATTTTGAGCGCTAAATTTTGTAGCCGATAACTTTTCCAATACAGTTGGATCCCATCAGAAAAATACATTTTATTTCTTTTAATTGATATTTTTGATAGACATCCTTAAACGATTCCTCTCAAATATAGTCCTCTTAAAGTATTTCTACCGCAACAGTTCAAAAATTTCCTTCCCATTTTCCAACAATAAATATATCGATTTCTGAATAAATGACTCCTATTAAAAATTTAACACACACTTGAGCACCAGGCTGAAGAAAATTTGTGCTTATTGAAAAATTCTATAGAAAAATATGTTTATTATATAGAACCTCGATATAGGACTATATAACTTAAAATCAAAAATAAATGTCCACGTCGATAGTCAGATAATCGCGAAACTGTAACCAAAATTATTTTTTGGAATGCTATATGTACTTGGTGATAGAATAAATAAAAATTTGAGATATAAGGAAATGAATGGGAAATAAATAAAATTTTCGGACGAGCGTCGACTTGTATTTGGTAAGGGCGAACGTGCCGGCATTTCAATCGTTGGCGATTGGACGTTCGCCGCTTGTTTGGCCGAACATGTCCGCTCTCTTTTGTGCAATTCGGCTGCGGTCGCAGGTAAATCGGGCTACACGGGGCGAGCGACGCTTTTGGACAGGGCCGAGGCAGGAATCCGAAATCAGAGCGGCGCCCGGCATATTTCTGTCCGCAGATTCATATTGCGCTCGCGTTTACACGTACATTGCATGAATACACTCGTACTTGGCGACATGGACAGGCCCTACGTGACGAAAATGCGAATCCTGACACGCCCTGGACACCGATGTCCTTTCGTCAACGAGCGACCCGGGAACGCCGTGTCAGCGAAGAATGACAAAATGGCCGTCATGATGAAGAAAATGGAGGACTGTAGCAGAGGTTACTCCAAATAAATTCTATATATAGCGCTCGAATTGAAATTTCTCCAAAAAAAAAGAACTCGAATCACATTGCAATAAAATATATTTAAATGTTGTATTTTTCAAAGACGAAAAAATGGTCAGAATAAATGAAGCCAAGAGCTAAAAGAAGGCTTAAGGTGATGTGAAACACCCAATTTTTAGTGATTTTTCGGACAAATCCTACGCTCGTTTTTTTAAGCAAATTCAATGAAATTTGAATATGTTGTAAGAGTACACTGAACTATATAGTGCATGACATTCGTGGAATTAAAAAAAAAAATTTTTTAAACCAAAGTAAAAATTTTTTTTGCTTTTTTTTGGAATTCCAAGAATGTCATGCACTGTAGTTTAGTTTAGTGTACTCTGCATAACATATTCAAATTTCAATCCATTTGCTTGAAAAATACGAGCGTGGGATTTGTCCGAAAAATCACTCGAAATTGGATGTTTCACATCACCTTAATAGAAAAATAGAGTTCTTCTCTCCGAAGCAAAAGCCAAAATGAATTATTATTTTAAACTTTATATTCGCAAATTGTAATTCAGCGCATGAAAAATGAATAGACGAAAATGATTTTCTCATAAGCTATGACAAAATGCTTGCACTGAAGGAAATGAAGAGCCAGAAGAATAAGACACAATGCGAAATGGCTTTTAAAACATAGGAAAAAAAATAGAATTTTTCTATCAAGAGAGAGAGCAAAAACAAATTCTCATTTTTATATCTTTGATATTCCCAAATCATAATTTGGTTCGTGAAAAATGAATTTAAAAAGGAGAATAATTTTTTTAAGATACGAGTAAAAATGGTGAAAATTTGCTGCAAATCGGCGCCTGTATGCGCGCGTTCCCTCTGGACGATTGCGTCCTAAACGGGACATCCATGCAAATCAGCCATCACTAAGCACTTAGCATTGATATGGAAATGTCGAGAGAGAGTGAATCGGGCCGACAGGCGATCTCCTTGTCCTTGAGTTGCCCGGAAAATCGTCATGAATACGTTCTCGTTACCAATGGAGATTCGCGGTCTCGATATCACACGGAACGCGCTCGTTGATTCGCATTGACGGAAAAGGTTTATCAATTAACAAGATCAAAGCGCACGTTTCAAAGCTCGACAACTGTTATTTCATCCCGAAAATGCCACCCGTGCAAAATTCCAATGTGGATATTCAGGCTTTCTCAGCAAAGATGAAAATTATCTCGGCGATAGCGACGTCGACGCTGCTAATCCGAGTGTGTTGCGTTACATGATATCAGAAATGTGTTTTTTTACTCATGCTAATGAATAAATCTGCTGTAGTCATTTAATATTATGTATGTTTATAATAATGAATTTTTACTATCATACTTCGTATGTAGGATTATTCAGGTTTTATGTGTAACTAAACGCATAATTAACCTTTAATTCCTAAATTTCGAATTTATTTTTCTCGTTACGCTCGACTAATTTCTTTTTTTTTAATGTTTATACGATCCCCAAACTATTTAGGTATATATTTGTCCAGGTATATTTGAAATAAATAATAGAAAATTGTGTAGCAAGTTTTTTTCACATGAGTTGAGAAAATTTAGCGTTTTGAAGGACCTCCAGCCTGATTTTTCGAGAATCGAAAATAGGAAAATCTCAAAATTTCAAGGAGCGATATATTTTCGTGTCCTCGACGAAATCAACTTTATAATGAGTAATTTCTGAAAATTTTTGCAAAACCAAATGAATTATTCAAACACCAAGGTCATTATTTCCAAAGCAGCGCACATTGAATTTTTTTAAATAAGTATAGAGATTAGCCAAAAGTTAATGCGATCCGCATAATGCGCCTTATTTCGATAAATAATCGATTAAAGGCCTCACGTGTTTCAATATATAAAAGCGTATTGAAAATTTTGATGGTCAAAATTTGTCAAAAATCACGAAGTTTGGAGATAATACACCAGAGTCACGGACGCTCTCGACTGTAAATGTACTTGTTTCGAGTCGCAACCACTACCATAATATTTTTCAAAAAAAAATAGTTATAATTTACTATCGAATATCCAATCAAACTCTTAGGCAAACACTGCACCAATGATGGGATTTCTTTTGTTGAACGTGGCAAGCAAATTGAAGATTCTTGAGAAGAGATGTATAATGGAACAACGTCGAGCAGTTTGAAAAGACAATATAGAGAAGAAAGAGGATGGAAGTCGGTAGCCCGGAGGGTTGATCGATCCTGAGGGTTATTTTCCTCAGCCATCGGGTAACACACCGCAAAAGCTGAAGTTCGGCGAGACCCTTCGATCGCAGTGGGAAACCGTCGGGGAATTATGACGAGGCGAAAAGTCTCTCTCCGTCTCCCCTACAGAAGTTATTCTGCGAGAGAGTGACCGGACCGAGGAAATATCCCGAATCTGTCGGAAATGTTGAAGGTCAGTGTCGAAGCCAAGTCGATCGAGGGATCAATTGGCGATGGTTGGGCAAAGGCGTGAAAGCTCGACAATGGTCGAACGGGGCAAGACAAGAAAGCACCCCTGAATATGCACGAGGGCGAAGCCGCACGTATTCTCGAGTGCTCGAGAAGACGCGGGGCGAAATGAACGAGCTCGAGCACCGGCTGGGTGTAAACAGCGGCGTCCGAAGAAGAGATCGCGCGCTTGTCCGCTCCAAGTTGCCTCGACAAACAGTAGGGCTCGCTCTTGGAGCCCTCGGGCGGAAACGTGGCCAAGAATCAACCGGAAGCGTTGACAGACGCGCGTCTTCGTACGAAAAAAATAAAACCAGGACGTTGAAACGCGCCCTTGAAGCGAAGGACGTCTGGAAATGAAAGAACTCGCAAGAAAAAGAAAAGAAGCGAGGAAATAAAAAAAGTAAAGCCGAAAGAAATCTAGCGGGCCGAATAAAAAGTTGAATGAAAAGAAAGAAAAAGTTGCGGTGAAGAAAAAAAAAGGTATGAGGGAAAAAAAGCGAAGCATATATATAGTCGAGGGGTTGAAAGGGAACGCGCTCTCTGCGAAGAGAAACGGAAGCGGCGAGAAGTCTCTCTTCTCTTGGTCCGAGTCTTCTGGCACCCAGTTTATCGCTCAAGCGTCAACTATACTGGAGGTTGGATATAAATAGGGACAAGAAGCGCGACGCTCTTATTTATTTCATCTCACTCTCTCTCTATCATCGCTCTTCCTTTACTTTTCTTCTCGCTCCTCCGCTCCATCTTTTTTCGTTAACTCCGGTGTTTTTCCAAGGCGCGAGACTCGCCCCTCTTTCCCCCAGATTTATCGGGAAAGGACAACGATAAATCGTCCCTTCATCGTTTTCGAGTCCTCGAGTTGTTTGCCTCGGTTTCCTGTAATTGCCGTCATCGCTTATCGCCCGGTGAAGGACTTTAAATTCGAGGCGAGAAAAAATGTTCCTCCAAGTCCGGATACGATCCTTTCACACGGCTCGGTACAATCTCTTTTTCTCTCTCCCACACTTAATTTTTTTACGGTAAGGTTCTCATCTATAGCGACCCAAAAATGACACGATTTTCTCAAATTTTTTTTCGTGCAACAAAGTCAATAAACGATTCATTTTTTTAAATACTTATTCAATGGGTCTTAAGATATGTGTAGAAATTTTTGTTAGTTAAAAATAATGTAACAGTAATTATTTATTGATGCTGAAACACGGCCGCCTAAAAAAATTTGGCGCCACTGTATATAGCACTTGTAAATATTGTCTGAAATGAGAATTCCTAAAATTTTTATGAAATATATTTGTTGGATATTGTGCCTGTTTATATTCTCTACATTCTCTATATCTCATCTTTACTTACTCGACGCTGTGTGTATATTGCCTAATATAATGCTCTTTGTGCACAAGCAATTTATCTCTATAGTTACGATAAATTGTTTCTATTCTATTTTCTCTCTTATACTGCTACGTTTTAAATTTGAATCACTTTAAATCTTTTGTTAAAACTTGTACACCAATAATTCAATCACTTCAATCACACCATTTATATACGTACGAAGAATTGATGAAAAAAAATATTAATTTTAAATAACCAACCGGAATCAACTCACAATTTACACTTATTTTGAGCAATTATTTACATACATGCAAAGTTTGATTGAAATCTCGATTTTTTTAGGTAAAGGAGTGACATCCTTGAAAATATTTTGTTTTTCCATAAGGTAAACGTTCCAATAGTTGGACAGCTAAAGGTTTTCACACTTTATCTTTGTTTAAAAAAAATTCAAACAAAAAAATCTACTTCAAATTCACATCTAAACTATTGTCTAATATTTTAGCAATCCAAAACTCATTTTATGTGTTAATTTTAAATAATATTTCTAGTAAATAAATACTTGAACATTTGAATATGTATAGAATGTCCCAATAGTTCGACAAAAAATCGACGCTGTCTCTAGGAGTTGAGCGAGTTTGTTCCAATAAAATAATGGTCTGGAAAATACACCTTATTGTATACGAAAAATTTTATTCAGAAAAAAAATTATTCAAATATTAAAAATAATAAAGCAAAAATTGTCCAACTATTGGGACGTTTACCTGAAATACATATTAAATTCTCGAAAAAATTGCAAATTACTGATAAAATGTTCTCAGTGTGCTCATTATATCAGAACACGAATAAATCCTTCGTCTCTCGCACTTTACAATAAATTATTTCAACAATTCTTATCGTACATTTTCGGATGAACAATATTTGCATAATCTCTCGAATAAATGTTGTACTTTGTTGCCAATGGGAAAATTGCACACGACATCGCTGAAACGAGCTCAAGCCGACTCATCCGCGTCTCGATCCCCCAAAACAATTGAGATAACGCGTTTTCCGGGTTAAACCGGTTAATTGGGGCGGCAGAAGTGCGAGCCCGATTTGTATACAAGAGCTCGTATATATAAACGCGAGGGTGAAAAACTTATTTCAAGACGCGAGAGCATCTTTTCACAGTCCCGCGACTCGGAGCGAAACTTTCGCGCGCGGATTAAGCGTACCGTAAACGAGCCTTCACATGCTGCACAGGCGTTTTTTTTTCTAGTAAGCGAAAAAAAACAGAAAACATGCTGGGAGGGGAGAGAAAAGAGGAAAAAATAAATAAATGAGAACACGAGACGAGCCGCATTCGCTGCGAAAGATCGAGTCTCGGGAAAAGAAGAAAAGGGGCGCGCGAGATGTCCCGAGAACTTTATTTAAACCGCGCGGCGAAGCTTTCGCGGCGTTTTAGCCACGTTCTTCCGGAATTTTAACTCGACAAACCGGCGTTTCCTTATTCGTGTCCTTTCGTAGCTCCGAGGAAGCCGCCTTTTCAAGGAGAAAAGCGCGTACGTCGCGGACGGGGAAGACGTTTTTAAAGGCTCGCTATTTCGCGCGAGAGAGGGCGAGAGAAAGAAACGTCGGCGCGCGGCGAGCTTTTTTCATCGCTCGTGTATTTTTCTCACTCACGTTTTCTTACTCCTCCCTCTGACGTTTTTTCTTCTCTCTCTCTCTCGGTCGTTTTTATCTACGCGCTCGTTTTTTTCTCCGTTTTCTTCATCCCTCTCGGTCGCCGTGTCACGCCTGAGCGCAGCCCCGCGTAAATATTTATACCCCGAGATGATAGCGGAGGGAAAAAGGACTCCTGCCACATTCAGCGTTCTCCCCCGACGAGGAACCGCGAGGGACCCGGAGTAAAAAGGGATGAGATTATTTCTCCTCCCGCACCCCCCCGCGAAATCGACAAATAAAATTTCTCGCCCTATGCGAGACGCGCTTGTGCGTTCTCCCGACGCGAATTTTATTAGGAACTCACTCCCTCTCTCTCTCTCTCTCTCTCTCTCTCAACACACACTGCGACGAAATAAAAATCTTTTCCCGTTTATATATAGAAACTACCCGTCTTCGTTCACGCCCCGTTCTTCCCAATTCTGCGAGCAATTTTCCCCGATCGGGTTAAGGTGAACTTCGAAAATAATAAACAATAAACGTTTTTCTTCGCTTCCATTATTGTCAAAATTAAAAGTAAAATCATGAAGATACGATAAACATTTTTATATTGCTCTCCCTGTTATTATAGTAGTTTTATTTTAATCAAATTGAAAAACAAGTAATAATTTTGTTATTCAAAATTATTATTGTGTTTTTTATATTTTATTACGTATATTATTGTATTGGAAATTCAATTTTATACTTCATAATGCACTTCTCTGCGAATTTTTATTCATTTGTAGCATTTTTATTAAATTCGAATCGAAGATCAATTAATTATTACATTTTTTTGTATATTGATTATGATTATTCACATTATTACGTTTATAATGATGAAAATTCAATTTTTTACTACAGACTGCATGTCTCTGCGAGTTTTTATTCGTTTATAGTATTTTTATTAAATTCGAATCTTAAATCGAGTAATTATTATATTTTTTGCTTATTGATTATTATTATTATTCACATTATTACATTTATAATTATGAAAATTCAATTTTTTACTACAGACTGCACGTCTCTGCGAATTTTTATTCATTTGTAGAATTTTTATTAAATTCGAATCTAAAATCAAGTAGTAATTACATTTTTTACAGATTAATTATGATTATTCACATTATTACGTATATAATGATGAAAATTCAATTTTTTACTAAATACTGCACGTCTCTGCGAATTTTTATTTATTTATAAAATCAAGTATAATTATTACATTTTTAGCATATTTATTATGATTATTCAGCATTATTACATAAATAATTTAACCCTCAGACGAGCGCGTGGGATCTTTTGGACCCCAGAAAATTGGAATTTGCTTATTACCATTGAAATTTCTCGTCCCTAAATAACAATCATCAGCAAAAAAACCGTGAAATGTTATATATTATATTTTTTATAACAATTTAAAACTTGGGGTCCACCAAGACCTCACGCCCCCTTGCGCGCACATTTTTTGACGCGCCCGTTCGAGGGTTAATATAATAGAAATTATAATTTAATATAATTTTATAATATACTCTCTTATAATTTAATATAATAAAGAATATAATAGAATTTTCATTCGTTTCTAGCATTTTTATTAAACTCGAATATCTAAATTCAATCATTACATTTTCTGTATATTTATTATTATTATTATTATTATTATTATTATTATTATTATTATTCAATATCATTACGTGCATATTACGTTAAAAATGCAGTCTTTTATTACCCACTGCATAAGAATGAAATATGTATACGCAGTGTATTTTAGAATTTCTCATATTTCCAGAGGTATTTTAAAATAAAAGTGAATTCTTCGTAACACGCTTTAACCGCAATGTTTGCCCGAGCGCGAAACAGAAGCCGCAAAATTTCGAAAAAAAAAACGGAACGAGACATATCCCTCGACCGGAATAATGGTAAGGACGCGCGAGGTCAGGACGATTCGAAAGAGGGGGGAGAGAGAAAAAAATTGGAAACGGCAGCGCGAGAGGCGGTAGGAAGCGAATAAACTTCCGGCGGAAGTCGAAGAGCGCGACCCGTAGGGCCGGCTCTATCATTACGCAAACGAGTCTAACAGTAAAACCTCGACTCGACGCGGGTACTCTCTTACGCCTCGCTGGCCAAGAATCCAGCGAAAAATTTCGCCTTCTCATCTTGATAAAATAATGCGGGGAAAATCAAGAAAAACTTTTCCCTCGTTTGCAATATAAGTTCATTTTTAATCCATCCGGGTGAAAAGAAAACATTTTATTGCTCGCGAGAGACTCACTTGTACGTCGTTAGATCATCGAAAAATTCTTTAATTTCGTCCATACTAATTTTTATTCGAATTTATTTCTATCAAGATAATAAAATCATTGTTTTTATTAACCAAAATTATTCAACACCTTCGGAAATTCCAATTTTATATTCATACGAATTTTCAGTCTAAATTAAATCGTCTGAAAATATAACTTTCTTTTTTCATCATAAATTACTAATAAATATTCATTTTCGTACTATGGTAATTTTTTGCAGTGTCAATACAGAAAAAAAAATTGCGAGGCAGTATAAAAAATGAGTAAAAATTAATGGAAAACACTCTTGTGTTTTTTATTTTCTTCAACTCACCGATTGGCGCAATTCGTCGAGGCTCAGTTTAAAAAAATCCTCAAAATAATAAAATGGCACTTTGAAAGATATAACAAACGTAAAAACGTGTTAAAATAACAAACGTTGACGGAACACAAAAAATCGTCACCAAAGAGGAATCGTTGCACTGTGAGAACGAAAGGAGCGCGATCGAGAGAAGGAAAGCGATATAGGAAAGAGAAGAAGCGCGCGCGAGAGAGAGAGAGAGAGCGAGACGACACGATTTATGTTTTGAACAGAGACACTGCGACGACGCCGTTAAATTCGATTCGCAGGTCAAACACGCCGCGACGCGAAGTTGAAATCTCGCCGGAATGCAAAATTTTCTTGGCGCTTCCGACAAAAAATGCAAAATATCTCGGTAATAACGCGAAAAACAATTCGAGACGGAGCAATTTGCGCTGCGCTCGCGGCGGGGAACGCGAGAATGAAAAAATCAAGAGCGTTTCTCACGCTGAGAAAATTGAACTCCGAGAGATGGAAGCGTCGGTTCGTCGCGGAAGATTATTCGTTTCGTTGTTGTTATTTTTTCTTTTCCTCTACTCTTTATTTAGTGTTGTGTGTATACGGAGTGGACGAGAAATTCGGGGAAAAAGACAACGCGAAACAGAACACTTTTCCGCTCGAGGCCCTGCCGGGTACTAGAGCTTCACGCCGGGCGCCGGGCTATCGAACGTACCTCCCCGGCTCGGCCAATCAGCGCGATACCGCGTTGGAGGCGGCCAATCCCCCGGCGACGTGACTCCACTGGCGTAGACCTCCCGGGGCACTCTCGCCAGTTGCGCCAAGCGTTTTATTCTGTTCGAACGACGTTCTCACACAGATGGCGTTCACTTTGACGCATTTTTCCTCCCATTGGACACAAAATTCGAATTCGTGAACTTTTATGGCATTACAGTGTTTTTTTATTTTTTACTCGTCGAAACAAAATTCCACTACGGGCAAAAAAAAATTCTTTCGCGCTGAAAATATTTTTTCTTTCGGTGGAACAGGAAATGGATTTTTTTTTTGCTGGAAAAATATAAAGCTTATTGGAAAAAAGTTCTCGTTTCAAAAAAAGTGCTGGGAACGAAGATTCTTGTTTTTTTTATTCAGTCTGCTAATTCGTTTATTGATTTGGAAAGGAGGAATTTTTCGTTTTGCGTTATTCCCTCGGACGCGTTTCTCTCGAGTTTTGAACGTGCGGTCGACTTTTTCTCGTTCAGGTCGCAATTTTCGACAGGTAGCTCCAGACCATTGTGAAACTTTCAAAAAAATCTACCTGCCTTCTATCCTATACACAAACCAGCACTTTATTATTTTCAACCAAATCACAACAAAATACATTTTTAGATAAATTAAATAAAAAATAAAATAAAATCTTTAAAAATAAAAATCTTAAAAATTAAAAAAGTGGATTTCGTAACAATAATTATTGCTTATAATTATTTACGTATTAAAAAAATTGAACTCTGAAAATTATCATTAAAGAGGTTATATTTTAATGATTCTTATTAACAAAATTCATGCAAAAGAATCTGATATATGTCTTTATTATTTAATATTTGATATTTAATAGAAAAATATATATAAATTAAAATATACATATGTACGTATATATAATTAAAATTATTTTCGTTTCAATTGTTATTTCATTTGATTTTTATACTTATTTTTAAATCCAATTTTATATAATTATATTTTATTTAAAAAATAAAGTATTTTTTATTTTTTGTAATCAAAATTGTTATATATTTATTTTTTATTTTATATATATTTAAATAAAAAAATAATGAGTAAAAATTAGTGATATTATAAAAAAATAATTATTACGAGTGTATATTCTTAAATGAGAAATAAGAGGGTGTGGTATGCAAGATTTATAATATGATTTACTATACAGAAAGACAAAATATGGTTTTATTTCTGCATAAAATGTAATAGTTAAATTTTTATGGATATACGAGAATAAAAAAGAAAAAAAAATGCGGTAAGTACAGTAAAGAGGATCGTAATGAGTCATTAAACGCGTCGATCAAGGTTTCGGTTATATTGATGCGCCTAATTTATGAGATGACCTGATGGTGTCACGCTTCAGAGTCAGGTGGCTCGGGTCAAGCGGTGTGTTTATCCGGACGCGGGACAATCGTCACTTCTCCTGTCAGCCCCTGCCGCGATCGCCGGATATTCGCATAATCCGCTAATTAAGGAGCCATGCAGACAAGAGGTCTCGTACACGCACTCTAATTTCGTCCGTGCTACGATCAAAGGCCAAATTTCTATTCTCATCGGACGCGCAATCATTTTCTCTCGAATCAATTTTATTCTATATCACGTTTCATTCACAACATACGTGCACACTTTTAGGACGTCGTTCGACTATATTCTTTATAATTATTCATTAATTTAATTTTTAATTATTAATTTATTAATTACTTTGATAATTATTAAAAATTATTAAAAATTATCAATCTTAACAATTATTTATTATGAATGAATGAATGAATTATTATTTACTTCATATTTAAAATAATTAAAAACTTTGTATAATATCAATTGAGTGGAAAATTCGTACCATGCAGCGCACAACCTTCTTATGATTAATTAAAAATCATATTTTTTTTATAAAATATGTAATAAATTATATAGAAGAAATTGCAATTAATGTTATTTTACGGGACGCAGCGAGAAATGTTTTTTTTTTCGGTGGAAAAAACTTCCTCAATTGCAAATTTGAGACTTATATATTTCGACATCGTGAAATTCTTCTTGATCGTTTCTATATGCCCCGTCGTTCTCGTTTTTCCATTTTCAACGTCTCTCATTTTTCACGAAAAATAACTCTCGTAAGAGGGAAGAATTGAAAATCGATATTTGCCGTAGGAGATTCCGCGAATTTTTCTGATAAATGTCGGATTATCGATCATCGATGGAATTTCGTGACGTTTCGAAATAGCGGCGCCTTTTTTTACACCCTTGAATTATACATATTTTTCAGCCGTGAATGGACGCGCGGTTCTTCCAGTCGATCAAAATGCATCACGAGCATTATTTATCTTATCAAATAATAATTTACTGATGCACATTATATATAGTACTCGAACACAATTTTGATAAGAAATTTAAATATTTTTACAGATAACAATGAGAAAAAAATATTTAATGAGTATTGAAAATATATATTTGAAGAAAAAAATAATAATTTGTATTGATTATAAATATTTTTGGTTTATAATAATCGAACCATGTAGATGCGATTTGAAAAAAAAATCAGGAAGTTTTAATCTGCTCCGCCACAAATAAAACAGACAGTACGATTACGGATTTAATTCATTCACCTAAACCCCAGTGCATGGTTACATAGGACGAATTAAATTTCCAATCCATTTTACACGATATTTGTTCAATTCAACCGAAACTTTTTGTCCTTAAACCCGAAACCCAAAAGTTTCGAAATTTTTTTTCTCCATGCAGATAAGCTTTCCCGAATAAAAAAAGCTTTAAAATATCGAACTCTGAAAGATACATTTATCAAAATGGTAAAAAAATGTGTTGAAACGAATGTACGGTAAAAAAAAAGGAAGAAAAAAAAACGAGGAGCTTTCGGATCTCTGAAAATGGAAGCAGGACGCAGGACACACACTATTCGATTTTTTTCACGATACGGGAGGGTCGGAGCGCATCGGGCGGACCGAAAATTGGTCTAGCCGGGAAGAAAAGTTGGGTAAAAGCTGGTAACGCGCGAGAGGGTGGGTTCGAGGCTAAGGCAATTAACGAACGGGTCAGTTACTTCGTTTTCTCTCCGCCCACGTCTCGAGAGAACATCGAGAGCCAGGATTTTTCCCGCGCGTACATTTTTTTTCCGGCTCTCGTTCCTTTTTGTCTCGCGTTTACCTTTTTATTTCCTCCCTTTTTTCCGTTTTCCTTCTTTTATTCTCCAGCTTTCTCTCTTTCTCTCTCTTTTCTCCCGTTTCCCTTTTTTTCTCGCGCACTCGCTCGCGACGGCCGGGCACACCTTTCGGCTTCCTCTCGTCTCTGGGCCTCCGAGAGAGATCCGTTTCAATTATCGCGCCGGATAATCAAGCCGAGAACGAAAGAGCTCGAGGACTGCGCTCCCTTATCCTAATTTTGTGAGCGAACGATCAAGCCTATTAACGGGACGACCACGAGCGAAGACTCTCGTCGACTCGCGACCCTCGCTCTCGCGAAATTTTTATATTAATTTGAAATGTTGAGCGTAGAGGAATAAGCCAGCGAGCACGAGAAAAAAAAAGACGCATTTTCGCTAAAGTTCAAGATATCCCGATTCTCGAGACCCCCTCGCTCGCTTAATAAGGAATCCGTCCGACATTCAACATTCCACGGCCATTCGTCTTACTCCGGGGTAGCCAACGCTCAATCTTGGTTAAACTGTCACCCCTTTCTTCCGTCATACTTTTATTCCTCTTCCTGTTTACCTCTACGATCGATTACCGGAGATGATTCATTAGGCAACTCATGAGTTTTATTAATAGAATACTAATTGGAGATGAAAATTAATTAAGGGATATAGGCTATTTCATTAGGAGCTATTAGTCCGGACAAACGCCATTTTGAAATTAATCGCTTCAAAAAAATATTGATTGATTTTTTAATCTGTGTTTTTTCGTTTAGTTTTACTTTTTTTGTTACTTTTCATATTACTTTCATATATATAAATATTTTAATTAAAATATTTTGTATTTATTTTTCTCATTTAAGTAAATATATTTCGAAGAAAAAGATAAATTATTAAAAATGTACAGCGTGAAACGCTATAAATTATTGTGTAAATCCTTTTTGTGCTCTGTATTTCCTATTGCGCACACCATTTCAAGTAACGACGAGTAAATGCTTTTTTTATTTTTTAAATATTTCATTACTGTTTTTTGTTCATAAAATACACAGAAATCTATATATGTAAAATTTAGAAAGTAAGGGAAGAAAGTGTGAAAATAAATATGGCTTTTGTCGATATAATGGTCCGAGCACCGGTTAGATCGTAACTTTTCTCCTTTCGAAGGTTTGTTTACGCGTCCGAGAGCGTTTTGAGGAACGATCACCGAAAACGTGTACGGCAAGTTTTGGAGAACGGAGATTAACGATGCTTGCTCGCGATCCATGTTACATAAATGTCCGTTATAGAGCGATCCTCGGGGCGAACGAGCAGGACAAAGGACAGGCCGTGGAACGACGTTGTCCTCCTTTCACCCCTCTCTATTAGCGCAACCCTCTCTCCATGTTCCACCCCCTCTCCCTGAATGTCTACGAACTCGACTGGAATTAACAACTAAATGCAAAACTTCTCGGTCAAGAACAATGGGACCGTCTCGTCTCCTGCGCGCACGCCGTGACAATCCAATTACCGGCTCAAAACTTAATTTAACCGAAACGAGTCAAACCGGCCAGCCTTTATATTTTCAAAAAAAAAAAGATCGTTCGTGTTTAATTTTTTAACAAACAAAATCGAATAATTAAACGTTCTCACACACACGCTCCTTCTTCAATTCTGTGTCCAGAAAAATAAATGACAGATTACAAAAAGACGTTGACGCACTTTAATATACGAAAAGACAATTTTTGATTAATTTCTCAAATTATAACAAAGATGTCTCGAATTCTCAGGTTCGTGTCTTTTTATGCAATATTATTTTAAATAATATCCAACAGCACCATAATTTTTAAACTCTCGAATAAACAATAATTATATAAGACTATATACGATGAGTATTATATAATTGGGAGGAATAAATAATAAAGTGACACGTATTGGCGTTAATATTCGAAAACGTAGTTTGTTTTTTTTTAATTATGTAGAAATGAAGTCTCGTAAATTTGAGACTCGTATCTGAATATACAATCGTTTTAATAATTGATACGAGAATTTATGCATGCATAAATAATTGACACACGTACAGGGAATATATAAGTTCGAACCCGGGCTGGCCATTATAATATTATTTTATATTTCTCGCTGCAATGATACGACTAGGCTTTATTGTCCAATAACTCCAATTTATACGGGTGATAACGTCTATCGCGTACAGAGTGTATTATAAAATAGATGTAGGATACCAGGCGATATATGATGAGCGAGTCGATAGAACGTGTGAGTTGTCCGTCGATTTTCACCCCCAGAAAAATTCCTCTATTCATTCAAGAAGAACAATCAGTGTTTTTTCTTCTCGCGAACTATAAATGTGATTGGTAAAAAAGGTAAAAAAGGAAAAAATCGGAATCGGATCGGAAAAAATGCATAGAATGGACGATACGCGGTAAAATTGATGAAATCTATTTTTTTTTATATCGATCCCGGAGATGAAAAAATCCGTCACGCAGCTCGAAGAGAAAAAATGCTCGCGCTTTTGTTTTCGAATTTATTTACCATATGCCTCGCGATTCTGACCGTTGTTTTTTTGTCTCGTTTTTGTGCGTTTTTTTCTTCTTTTTTTTTCACCGAAAAACTCGAATCATCCGATTGCCCGTGTACAGAAATAAATGAATGAATTTAGATGAGCGCGCGCGCGGGCAGCACGCTCGAGCGATCGGTACGAATGCGAGAGCGAGGCACGTCATTCAACTTGAATTAACTGTCTGGTTTTTGTGAATGCGGAGAGGCGAGAGCGCGATAGCGGGGTGAGAAAAGAGAAAGAGAGAGAGAGAGAGAGAAAGAGAGACGCGAGATAGATCGCGAGAGAGCTTCGGGCCTCGTTTTCGAATTGAATCGAGTATAACGTTATGCGAGTCAGCCAATGGATGACAACGTACGGACGCGATTCATTCGATTTCCTGTGGGAGCAGTCGCGCTGCTCCCGTTGCCATTTCCACACGGCGCGACGCGCGTTCGTGCGCCTCGCGTCGCGGATACGCGCCTTCGAAACACACTTTTTAGCATCCATTATAGTATGATATGTTTGCCGACTATATTTTAATATCGTCATAATCGGACTGATTTTTAAAATGCGGTTTGAGTGGCTACATTTTCCATACTTTATTTCGATACGTATATGAAAAATTATCCCGTCGTATTTGAATATATTTTATTATTCACTATATCAGTCTCAGAATTCTCATGGAAGTTTAACATTGTTTCTTATACATGAGAAATTCATATATTTACTCCGACCATAAACATCGAAAGCTTATAAGTAAATTAAATATTTGTCAATTAAATAAAATTAGAAAAGGTTTCAGTAAATTTTATTAATTTTTTATTATTTTGTTTCTATTATTGATATTATTTATTTATTGTCCGTCGGATTTAAATATATTTTATTATTCGCTATATCAGTCTCAGAATTCTCATGGAACTTTAACATTTATTTCTTATATGAGAAATTCATTTATTCACTCCGACCACAAACATCGAAAGCTTATCAGTAAATTAAATGTTTGTAAATTAAATAAAAATTAGAAAAGGTTTCACTAAATTTTATTAATTTTTCATTATTTTGTTTCTATTATTGATATTATTTATTTATTGTCCGTCGGATTTAAATATATTTTATTATTCACTATATTAGTGTCAGAATTCTCATGGAAATTTAACATTGCTTCTTATACATGAGAAATTCATATATTTACTCCGACCATAAACATCGAAAGCTTATCAGTAAATTAAATATTTGTCAATTAAATAAAAATTAGAAAAGGTTTCACTAAATTTTATTAATTTTTCATTATTTTGTTTCTATTATTGATATAATTTATTTTGGTTCTATTATTGATAGAGTGTACAATTATTTTAAAGTTAATATTAACGATAAATCAATTTCACGCACGCTTTATAATTCACAACGTGCCGGATCGTGTATTAATTATTTATTTTTGGCAATGTTTTCCTCGGGAGACTGATGCGTATCGGTGGCCAGTGCGGTCTCTCTTCCGTTGCGCATTGTCGAGAAAACACAGCACACGTCACGAACAACCACTCAAAACCGCAAAGTTATTATTTCGTCAAGCGTCATGACCCGTTGAGAATTTTCAATAAACTTCGATCGTGTTTTTCGCAGTGCAAATAATGCTAAATTTTTCAATACAAACGCATATACCACAAAAATAATGTATATTTCACTTGTGATAAAAAAAAAGTTATCAGCAGCAACGAAATTACGAGACAGTTTTGAGAATACAATGTATAGTAATTAGTAAATGAGTAAGTGTGATAAATTATTTGGTCTCGTTCGTTTGTTCGGCGCGGGTTCGACGGGATTCAGGAAAATTAAAAAAAAAATAGGGAACGTCAGACATTTCGGGAACAAAAGTTCGGAAGATGGAAAAGGTCGGACAGGCTGCAGACGTTTTTGTACGCGGAACGTCGTCAATTTACTTCGTAGCTGGTCGCCATGATTCACGATTCACGGGAGGAAAAGTTTTTCGTGCGGGGGCTGGATAAAAAAGCCGGAGAAGGGAGGAGACGCCGGGGAGAGCGATCGTGCTCGATTCTGTCACCCCCAAGCTCGCTCCAGAAATTCCTAGCTAGGGAAAAGTTTACGGATATCCGGAAGTCGAAGGATTGACCGGAAGTCGGGCTTCTGTCAGTCTGCTCGATGAAAAATATAGCTCTACTCCGATCGCGTCAACAATTTATCAGAAAAAAAAACATCGAAGTAAGCTCCCTTTTAATCACGAAATTATGTATCAATTTTATTTATTTATTTATAATTATAATTTATCCATAAAAAATCTGCTTAAATTGCTTTTAAATAAGTTTTAATGTACAAAAAAAAAAGTTGGAATCTACCAAAAAAATTCCTTCCTCATAAAATGTTCCTCATAAAATATTCTCAGGTTTGTTTAAAACAATTAAATAAAATGAAGAACAATGAAGCATTAATTTTTCTATTGTTTTTGCTGAACCACCTTAAATAACAATAAATAAATTTACTTTTTATAGATTCATCCTAACTACTGATTGCTAGGTCGATTTATTTTGTGCTAAATTTATTGTATTTTCAAAGGTTCTATTTTCCTATGGACGTTTCAATTTTTCATTTTATCTTTTATTACGTTTTAGGGAAATAATTCAAAAGCTGAGCACACGTTTGGCGTCGCGTAAAAAAATTTAGTACGGACAGGAGAGAGTAATGGCTGAAATTGGACGGATTTAGTTTAAGGGAGGAGGCACTGTAGTCGAGGCGGAATAGATAGCAGTACTTTAGGGATGCAGTGGTCGTTATAGGTTCGGAGATATATAGAAGGCTGGAAGCTCGCGGCGGCGTTCATTCGGCCGATCCGTTCGATTGCAGAGAGCTACCGATTCGCTCTCTCTCTCTCTCTCTCTCTCTCTCCAGTTCACATGTCGTATTTGTACTACAAATCCTCTAACCCCCAAATGCCCCTTGTGTGCGCCATTCCACACCTCCTAATGATTGCCCGAGCTCCAGTTTCTATCTTCTTTATCCAATCAAAAGCTACATCCCATTCCTTCATTCTCCTCACCTCGGGAATATATCTGAATAATTTGGCTAACGATTCAAATTATCTGTCGACAAACTTGATTTTTCGATTACCCATCAGCCTCCATCTTTTACTATTTTTCAATTATTTTTTTCTAAAATGCATTAAAAGTTAAGGTAGTTCGATAGCAAAAATCGTTTACTTAGGAAAAATTTGTATGATTTGGGGAAAAAGGTAACAAATCGAATGAAAAAAGAAATTGGGTAATTAAAATTAAAGCTTAGCGATTTCCCCATCGAAACTTTACAAAAAAATTATCGTTAACAATAAATTGAAAACGATATTTAAGAAAATTATTTTCAAAATTAAAAACGTTTGAGTACCATCTGTACAAGTTATATAAAAAAGTCAGCATGATATACTGTTCAGTTTTTCAGGAAAAAAACATCATTGTAGTGGAAATTTTCCATTTTTTCCATTTTGGAAAATATTTAATACTCTCGAAGTTCAGTACAAGTGAGGAAAATTCAATAAAAAATAGCATAATTGTGTTTCTTCTATGATTACTGATAATATTTTCAAAAATTCGTGTTCTATTTTTTTATGAACATTACTTGTTCGTGAAAGGGAGGGATCCCTTTTTTATACGGACCACTTACCTATGGAACTACCTTAAGAAAAAGTAGTATGATTTTTCCAATTCATTCCAACAAATTTTTCCAACTAATTACGTATTTAATAGAAAAGAAAACACAAATTTCGTGAGCGCATAAAAAATACAAAAATGCAGAAAATTTCAAGCGAATTTATAAATTATTTGTTTCAAAGCTTGGGATGCAAAGATCGTGTAGACATCCCAAATGATTTTCAGAATAACACATTAAACATTGATGTTTCGTTGCAGAACCAAAGGACATTTCCCAGAACTGTGAAAACTAAAATCCAGGGGACATGAATGATTCAGGTTGTAAATATTCTATACGTTTTCGTCCATCCGGCTTTGATCACAGGAATGAAGCTCGGAGTGACGTCGAACCTGGGACCGAGATAAAATTCGAGAGCCGACAGAACGCGCGGCGGACCTCAGCGGCCTATAATCCACCTTTAGCTACCTATTCGGCACAAGCTAATTTCGCACAGAGAGTGTAATCAAGCGAGCGTCCAACTATAGCCAAAACTTTTCAGTTCCTGTATAATTAATTCCATACCACCCTTGACGTATCTCTTCCCAATTCCCGCTACCAACTTTGACCACAGAAACATTTCGCCTCGATGACTGACACCCTTCACTTATTCCTAACTTTTTCACCCTTTCGCTTTCAACATTTTTCTTTTTTCCCCATCAATTCCATTTCTCGTCATATTTATTTTTAGCCCCCAAAAACAGTACTCTCGTACTGTAAAAAACGAGGCAAGTATACATTTACAGATTGCGTTATTTTTATGAATAAATTAATGAAAAATTATTTGGGACAACAACTTTTGTAGAGTTGATAAAAGTTTTTGGTCTTATGGTAATTTTTCTCATAAAGTTTTAAAAAAAAAATTGGCAAGTATGCTGTCACAGAGAATCTTTCATCAATTTTTGCTCAACAATTACACAAGATTTGTGCAAATTTTCAAAAAATTCTGTTTCAAGCATTTTTTATCGCATGTATAAAAATGTATAAAAGTCCTGGCTGCTCTCAGTTGTAAATGTACTTGCTCCGACTCGCGACCGCAACTCGCTTGAACCGAGACGCATTGATTCATTTTTTTCCACTTTCAAATATTTTTTTACACCATCAACTTGCGTGGTCATTTCAATTTTTCCCCAGTATTTATTCGAAATGCAGTTATTCTCTCGTGTGTGATTTTTTTGTGAAAATTGCGAATGCATGAAAAATCGATAAAAAGAAAATAGTTTAGTACGTCCGGGAAGGTGTGTGCCGAGGGACACTTTGTTAAAACGGCAAGAGTGGAAGACGGTGCAAGTTATAGGCAGTCTCCCTCGGAAGGAAAAAGCAATATTGATCTTATGCTAATTCCGCGACTGAGTTATGAAGGCTTCGTGCCGAATAGAATAATTTATTCTGTTGTTAATGCCAACGATATCCTACCCGGGGATGTGCGAATATAACCGGGCTTCATTCTATCACTATATATGTACAGAGGGTGATGCGAATTTTTCGAGAAACAACGAAGGGATGTACTTTCTGCCGTAGAGAAGATAGAAAAATCATCGGAGAAAATTATGAACGATCTCGGATGGGAAAAGGAAACGAACGGGGCGAACGAAAAATGATGAGGAGAAGCATCAGAGGGTGATAAAAAACAGTGCGGCATAAATTTTCCCGGGCAATTATTCGTCTCTCGCTTCCTTGAAGGAAGAAAAAACACATCCCTCGGCCCGATATCCGGCAAATTGGATGTCAATAGCATCTACCGACGATCATAACAATTCGAAAGATATTCTCGGGCAAATTGTAGATTCGATAATTGCTTGGAATTTCCGCGAGAGCTCGTGACGCGAGAAATAACGAGAGCAGGGAAAAAGGACGAAAAAAAAAAACGAATTTGAAAATAGAGAGGAAGGGAGAACGAAAAAGGGGTGAAAAAGATTCATTCTAATGACGGAAGGGATCACGTAAGAATAATCGAACACGTAGGAACGATAAAAAAGCGCGGGAAGGTCCGTTTACCTCGGTGGGAAATCGCGACGAGGATGGTGCGCGATCGCGACGGTGGCAACCCTGGCGGGCGTATCGGGAGCGCGTGCCACATAAATATCCATTTGCCCGGACAAATTCGATTCGCTTCCGATAGACGGGACCCGGTGGAAAATTGCGAGTGGAAAAATTACGATGGTCAGCGAAACGGGAGCCCCGTCGAAAAAATAGTTTCGGACGTGAACTTTCATGTCTTTTGTTTTCTCGTATATTTAACCCCGTGTGTGTATGGCTTCCCGATATTACCGCGTCGTGATTGAAACCAGAAATCTCAACCGATTTTTACACCGATGGCTTTTGAACGAAAAATTTTCAATCCTCTTTTTTTTCACCATCGAAAAAGAGGGAAATATGGTGAAACGAAAAATTCAATTGTACACGATGCACCGTTTCAATTCGACGTACAAATCTCGTAAGCGAAATCCATATTTAAAAAGAGACAAATTTTACTCCGATGCCTAAATTTTAAGGTAGTTCTATAGGTATAGTCAAATCAAAAGTTTTTATTTCAATTTATCTCCGTACCATGTGGTTTTAGAGCTTAAGTTTATTAAGAAAAGTTTTTGCAATTTGTTTCAAGAACAACATACTAAAAATTCAAGGTCATCCAAGGTGACTTGTACTTGCTATGTAAGTATGAAAATTTAAAAATTCATAATCTTAGGATTTTTTTTTAATTTGAGGAAGCTTCTTTCAAGTACAATAAAGAGATGTGCAAAATTTTAATAAGGTTCACCATCTAGATCTCTAGATATTTAGAATTGAAAATGGCAATATTTAACACAGGCTCTTATGGAAGAGCACTGAAAATTGGGATTTTTAACAATAAATATCTCAATTTCTACATGGTGAAACTTCTTAAAATTTGGTACGCATATGCGTAACGTATCAAAGAATGGCTGTACCAATTTCCACAAATTCCTAAATAATCGATAAAACTATAGAACTACCTTAACTCAATATAACTTTCAATATTATAACGAGTTTCAAAAAATTACTATTTTTACACAATAAAAGGTTCTTTAATTTTTACATCCCCTTGCGCGTAATGTTGAGAAACTTTTTTTACAAAAAAAAATTACCTTCAAAATCGTTTAATGCAAGTTTGCACCTCCTGAAAAAAAAGAATTTTCGAATATATTTTTTTCTATACATCGGAAAAACGAAGTGCAGTAAAAAAGGAAATAAATTTTGAATTCTGCGACGTACAATTTCCGTTCAACGTGCATTTCCCTCGAAAGCGGGTAGCTTCGCATATCCGGAAAAATTGAATACAGTCTCCGCAGAAGAGACAAAGGGGCAAGAGGGAGGAGGAGGAAATTGAAAGATGCGAAGAGAGAGAGAGAGGGAGAGGGGAAGAAGAAAAGGCAGTGTTAAGACAGACAGACGGAAAACGCCTCAAGCAATTCGAGCGCCGAGGAAAACTTTCTTATCGACCGGGCAAGACTCACAATCCTAACCACTTTTCGGTTGTGAAAAGTTACCGCGAATCCTTGGCTTCCTGAAGACGACTGTTTTCGTCCTACCCGCCCCTTCTCGCGCTCTCTTCGCTCCCACCCTTCAACTTTTGAGATCGCCAGAGTTTCGAACTTCGATTTTACTTCCGGTGCAACGGTTTCACTTCTCCCGATTATTCCGGCTCGGTTAAGGCGCTCCGTTCTCCCTTGCAAAATTTTCAAGTCGACACAAAAAGACACTCAAGTCGATTGAATTTGCGAAAAAATATATTCTTTTTTTTTTGCAAATCATCCCATCCGCTCTTTCATCTTTCGAGAAACAAACATTTGCTCTCATCACTTTGCCCTCAGTCCTCTTTTTATTTTGCATATTATTATTTTAAGGAAAGGAACGTATATAATTTTTTTTTGAAAATTTCCTTTCCATAGATTGTGTGAAAAAGAAAAGGAATATTAAATTTTTTATATTTTTAAGAGATTCGTCTCTCCTTTTTTTTTGTCGATGTCGTAAGAAAATCGATATCGTATTTTCGATAAAATCTATTTACAGCGTTACTCGTTGATCCGAAGTATGGAGCTAATCCCGAAGAGCGAGGATTGCCGGCCTTGATGAAAAACTTATAAATCTGTCCTACGGCACGTAGTTCCGGCGACTCTCCTTCTTTTTTCTACAGCGAGACGCAATTTCGCGAAAATCGCCAGATACAATGAGGAGCTAATTACAAAATGTTACGAAGAACGGGAGCTTCCGACTAATTCATCTATATGGGATTAAAAAAATTAATTCGTAGCGTTTTATGAATATTTTTTTAAAATAAAAAAAGTTTTGGTATTAAACTCGTAAAGTCTTTTTTTTCATGAAAAAAAAAATTGGAAAACGCTACGAATTAATTCCAATGTCGAATGACTATTGAAAAACTCTCTGCATCGTCGCCAAGCTATAAGAAACTCAATAATCCCAGTACAGTGAATATGTACACGATGAAATAAATAAATTACGTTCTCAGCGCTGTTAAATTAATAACGAAAATAATTAAAATTAAAGCAAGTGTTTATAAGGCCGGACGAAAAATTACTCGACGCGCAGTTGATATAGAGAGCCGGAAAAATGTAGAATTGATTTCACGATTGAAGTCTTAAAGAGGGCCCGAGGATTTTAATCAAGAGCCATTTCAGTAAACGGAACGAAAGAAGGAAAATTTCGGGGCTCTCGTCGAGTTGCAAACGAGCCAACTTCCGTTAATAAGGTACAAAGTCACTACGTGCCAGAATAAAGCTTCGACGATATGAGAGAAAGAGCGAGAAGAGAAAAGAGAGAGAGATGAAGATAGAAAGAGAGAGAGTTGAGAACTTGAAGTTTCGTGCAGAGTAACGAGTGAACTTTAATACGGTTGGTTCGTGTAAGGTAGGAAAGGGATGAAAGCTGGTTCTCCTTGGGTGAAGAGCGCAGGGAAAGCCCAGAAGCGACGTAGGAAACATCAAGGTTGTCAGACGATGGTTGGTTAGTTTGGACCGATGCGCTCGCATGCATATTCAGAGCAGCTCGCACATACTCCGAGCTGGCCTGGACAAGCACCAGAATTGAGGCTTGTCTACCCTTTCAATTGGACCATTCGGCTGTCTCTTTGTCTTCTTGCCTCTTCCGGAAGAAAAGCTCGCGAGGATCCGCAGGAATTCTTGGATAGGACGCTTAATTCGACATGATAGCCTGCCAGGATTCTAACTGTCCTCTCTTTCAATCCTGACATTTTGAAGCGTCTGTGCAATTCCCCGCAAAATGACACTAAAAAGCTGCAATGAACCACCAATGTCAAGATTGTGACATATGGTATCCCAATGAAACTCTAAATATTACAATAAAATAATCATCAAAGACCCCTATGATGTCTAATATCAAACAGGACAAATCAAGGTCTTTATTGTAGTATCAAAAACACAATAAGTCTGCAACAATGATCATAAAAGATCCCTGTATGATATGCGAATATAACCGAACAGTATATTCATTAAAACCTACATATGGTATTGAAAATATGGTGTGTAGGAACAAATGAGTAACATGTTCTAAATTTAAGCAGACATGGCTCAATTACTGATCATCAACTTCGTGAATAAATTTCATCATTGACCCTGCTATACGAGCTTTCCTCCTGGATAAATGGACATTCTTAGGAAAGGCATATAATACTTCGATTACGCGATAACCGCATTGTCCGATCGTTAACGGATATTCGTGAGACGCAATATATGTGAAGAAAAAGGATTAAAAGCTGAAATTGAAGGATGTAACAGTGGGTACATTTAAAGCCGGCACGTTATAACGGATAGGATGAGGTCCGGAGCTCGAATAGTCTGGATTAAGAGGGTTGAATAGAGCCCCGGAGAAACGGATAGAATATGAGAGAAGCTCACAGAGGTGGGGTGGGAGGAGGGAGAGTTTCGCAGCCCCGAGGGACTTGAACGGGGTCATCACACGTTCCAACGGGTTAGCACCAGGGACGCACAAATCTCTTTTGTTGCTTGACCCAGACAGCAAAAATCTCCGCCCCTTCGATTTCCGGAGCTTTTTTTGACAAATAAATAAACCCGTGAGTTTGCTCAACCAGCCTGAGCCTATTTTATTTTTGTTAAATAGACTCGAGAACTTTGTTATTCCTCAAGTTTAAAATTACAGATGAAAATGAGTCGGATGTAGCGTGGATGAAAAGCTTTCGCGTAACGTCTTCAAGCTCGAAACTCGGGGCTTTTTGTCCTGGCTCCACTTTCTCATGGTTCGTTTACTCTGGCTAATGGTAAATGCAACCTCCTGGCTTTTCCGACCCTCCCGGCATAGGGATCCTTTCAAGAGGCGAAAAGCCTGGCCTACACATTGTTGGCCTACACCTGCCGGAGCTTTTACCCACATCCCACTTCGTGACGGTATCTCGGTGAATGATATCTCGAGGCAAACATCAGCCCAGACCTACTGCACTTGCGAATAATGCTCCGCTCATGTCATTGTTATTTTTGGCCTCCTTTTTACCTTTTTCTTTTTTCAAAGAAAAAGAACTTTCCGGCGTCTGTCGGATGATAAATGTTAAATGTCACGTGCCAAACGTCAATGAAATTCACACAAATTTCAAGTGATCATATCACAATACGGCCATCTTATTTCTCTTTTTGACATATCTTTTAATTGATATTTTGTTGTTAGTATTTTTATTATCTACGGGAAATTCTCGATCAAATAAGCTCTTCAAATATTTCTATCGGTACAGTCAAATCAAAAGTTTTTATATCAGTTTATCTCCTTACCATAGTGAACTTTGAGCTTATTAAGTTATTGTTTCAAGAACAATATACTCAAATTTCAAGGTTATCCAAGGTGACCTGTACTTGCTATATACGTATGAAAATTACGAAAAAAGAATCTTATCAATTTTTTTTTTGAAAAGTAAGGGAAGCTTCTTTGAAGTACAATAACGAGCTAAGCTAAATTTAAAGAAGATTCACCATCTTGAACTGAAGACATTTAGGATTGAAAATCGCAATATTTAACACGGGCTCTTATGGGAGAGTACCAAAAATTGGAATTTTTAACGATAAATATCTCAATTTCAACGTGGTAAAACCTCTTAAAATTTGTCACGCTTGATTTCGTAGACCCATGAAAACTTTAATTAGTGATTTTGCTAATAGTTTTTACAATTTTTTTTAGTATTATTAGATAATATAAAAAATATAAATTCCATATATAAGAAAAAGTAACTTTGCCACTGAATTACTTAAAATCAACGTAGACAATTATTTTCCAAATTTATATAAATTTCTTTAGTATAACAAGCAATATTCTTTTTAATTTTCATGACGTTATTAAAAATATTCAATTCCTTATACTTTCAACATAAATATATAAAACTTTATTTATTTTCGCAAGCTTCTGCGAAGTGATAATCAATTTCTTATGAAATTGAAACCGGGAAACTTGAAAACGCTGTATATGCATGTTATATCACAGATATAATGAACATTCGTTCAATATTTCTGCTAATATATAGAACATGCTTCTATAGTTGTAGAAAATATTTAAAAGAACCGAGAGCGCTCGACCCCAATCGCAATATTAATCGCGAATATTGGGTTGCAGCATCAGGTAACATTTTTTGCGGGCTTTCCTCGAGGTTGAACAGTTGAACAGGGAGAGATGAGGGAGAGAGAAAGAGATGAGTTCGTAACTGAAAATCGATCCTCGACGTATTGCCAACTTTTAATTGCATCTTTCCCGGGTTGGTCGCGCGGCGCCGGGGAAAACTCGATCACGCCTTTCTTCGGGAGCTCTTTGTTCCTCCTGGCGGGGGTTTCGGAGAGATTTTCTCACTGAGAGTCGATGAGGAGTCGCGGCTTGAAATAAGAACTCGCGTTTCCGCGCTTCGTATACAAAAAAATGGGATGGGGCGGGGTGGAGGGGGGATCATCGTGTATTTGCTTACTTTTCGCCTATTCTCGGCTAGCCGTGAAACGCGAGCTCGCTAATTGTGACCGAGTACAAAATAAAGTTTGGATGGTACTCGAAGGTGCGGATCGAGGGAAGAAGCGAGAGAGCGCTGTGCGGGCGGCTCGTAACCTCTCGAGAACATTCTCGATAACTCGAGTTTCTGAAGCGAATGCGAAGGGATGAGCTCCGCTGGCTCGTTTTCGTCGGGAGAGCCCCATCGGGAAGCCCTCTGACGGTCGCAAGTCTCGAGCCCGCTCGCGCTCTCTGAAAAACAGTAGGGGGCGCGCGCGAACGGCGTCGCACACGCACACACGCGCTCGAGTGTCATGAAAGGTTAACTAGAGTTGAACAAGTTCGACCCCTCTCCGTTGGACTTCAATTTCAGCCGGCCAGAGCAGGACATTAATGCCCGGCAGAGTCCTCTGGCGTTTTAATGATCTCACTAACTCGCCCGGGCTTTTCCCATTATTGGCTTCTCCCGCGCGCTCGCTCGCTCGCCGTACCTAACCTCCAAATATCCCGAGCGCGTCTGTGCACGCGCCCCGTTTTCTCAGAGCACACCGAAAGACCACTCACGACCAAAGCTGACGACGTTTCGAGCTAACTTTGCCATCCATTTCCCCTCGCTTTATTTGCGACATAAAACTTGTTACTCGGGCCAAGATTGAGTCACCGAATGGCGTCGCTCTGCACAAAATGGCGTCCGACTTTTATTTTTTTTTCATCCTCTAATCCCTCGACAATTCTATTTCCGCTTTATTCTTTTTCCTTTCTTCGAATAATGAAAATAGAACGATGATGTCGTTTTATTTAGCAAGTTTATCATTCTCGATGACAACGAACGTGATTTGTTGCCTCGAATGAACGCTAAATTATATTGTTTGCGAATTAACGATTATTCAACCGCCATTTCCTCCCGGAAATTCGTTGTTTTCGCGAGCCACTATTGTTATGTCCGTTCGGGACCCAGCGTTCCCCCCGTTATTATGCGTTTACTTTTCGGTATTATTTCACGGATTTTCCCCGTTTATTCGTACAGCCCGATAATGAGACCATTTTGTTGTTTGCGTTTGACAAATGTCCCGGAAAATGGCCGCTTACGTCAATTCAACGATACGCCAAATTTTTTTCGTCCCTTTCAGTCCTGCACTCGATTTTTATTCACCCTTAAGGAGTTTCGATAGCCTTGGCGAAAATAAATGAAGTATTACATGTTAAAAGTATAGGGAATCGAACTTCATTAAGAACACGATGAAAATTTGAAAGAACGTTCTTTGCCACTAAACAAATTTATATAAATTCAGAAAAAAAAATCGTCTACATTGTTTTCGAGTA